>JAOXYA010311447.1:0-18741 GCA_028565675.1 Sorex palustris | reverse complement strand
CTGGTAGAGGGATGGGTACTCAATCATTGTATGACTGAAACGCAAGCACGAAAGTTTGTAAGTCTGTAACTGTACCCCACAGTGATTCACTAATAAAAAATTAAAAAAAAAAGATAAGATCCTCTTTTACATGCGTATTTTTAGGGTTGCCTTGGTCTGGAGTTTTCTGCCAGAGGTGGGGGTTGGTCAGGTATTGTCATAAAGGAACAGCTTTTTTTTTTTGCTTTTTGGGGTCACATTCGGCAATGCAAGGGGTTACTCCTGGTTCTGCGCTCAGGAATTACCACTGGCAGTGCTCAGGGGACCATATGGGATGCTGGGAATCGAACCTGGGTCGGCTGCGTGCAAGGCAAATACCCTACCGGCTGTGCTATCACTGCAGCCCTAAGGAACAGCTTTGTAGTTTTCCAAGGTGAATCTCTATCAAGCCCATAACTGCAGTTTCTGTGTCAGCTGAAGTTTGTCATCTCTGTAGGGATCCAGCCTCCACAGGGTCTGTTATTGGGGCCAGAAAGGTTTATCAGGTCCTAATTCCTGATGAGCTTTTTGCAGCTTCAGGGCGATTGTTTTATTATTTCCTAGGAATTCCATTGCCATGGGCCCTTTCCTATCTAGCTGCCTTCCTCAAAATGGTTGACTGGTCAGATGTATGAGCTTAGGGGATTGATTTCTGCAGTACAGGGAAGGGTTGGGACTGAGAGAGAATTTCCTGGGGATAGTGGTTTAGAAGGGTGCATTTCTAGTGTTTCCACCCTATTTTGAGCTGGTCTCCTAAATCATTTTGTTGCTGTTGTATAGAGGTGTGTGGAGTTTTCTTTTCTTTCTTTCTTTCTTTCTTTCTTTCTTTCTTTCTTTCTTTCTTTCTTTCTTTCTTTTCTCCCTCCCTCCCTCCCTCCCTCCTTTCGTTCTTTCCTTCTCTCTTTCTTTCTCTCTTGCCATCTGTAGTTTATGGGTAAGCAGCAGAAATGTGTGTCTTTGGGAAAGTAATTAAACGCTGCAACCTTTTGAGTGTAATATTTAATAGATTGGAAGTGAGCAAGCTGCTTCTTTTAGAAAAACAAAACTGCAGACACTGTAGGTGGTATGTAGGTGTATGTAGGTGTATGGTGATATATAGGTGGATGGCTGCTCTTAAGGGAATAGAGCTTTAACAGCTAACTGACAAAGTCTGTGATACTGAATGGCACATGGAACACAGAGGAGTGGTTCTGTGACATTTGGGGAGTCAAATGTGCTAAGAGATTATTTGCTATAATGTAAATACTATTTCACTGACTTATAATTCAGCACAGTGAAGTCAGAGCTTGAGAAAGATTTCTGCACACTTGGGATAACAGTATGGGAAGTTGTTTTCTAATATTGCCCTTGTCTTTCACAGTATCTGTCGTCAGCATTGAATTGCTGTTAGTAATGCCAGAAACTTTCCCAGGTTTCCTTTTTTTTCCTGTTCTAGATAATTACAGTTTTGCTTGTTTCCTGTTCATTTGCTCCTCTGCCATCTCTAAGTGCATGCTTAGGGTTGATGTTGGTGGGCCCCGCAGTGGCTCCTGTGAAGTGGGGAAGAGAAAGACGATCACTTTCTCCACATCTGCCTGTGCCACCCGGGACCCAGGGTTACTGGTTCTTGTCTCGCCTCGCAGAAAGGAATTTCAGGAGTAGATAAGCAGTGAGTGAAGTAAAATGTATTTTATTTGGGCGTTTTGAAGGGAAGGAAGAAGAGAATGTGGGACAGAGTGAAGAGTAACGTGCTCAAGAGAGAACCTGGGTTTCTCCAGGGCCAAAGAGAGCCCCTATGCACATCCCAGTATTAGACAGGAAAGCATGAAAGTACACATCTCAAGAGGGGAGATGCGGGCGACACATGTGTTCGGCCACAAGGGTGCAAGTAGTACATGGGTCCCTGGCAGCATATGCACGCGTTTCCTTTGTTCAAGGTGTCTTCTATAGAGTATCTTCTTGGGCTGTCTTGGTCTGTAATGTTCTTAAGTATTCTCTGGGCTGAATCACTAAAGTTAACCGAACTAAGGGAGAGATCTAAGGATATTCGAAGGGTTTCCTTCATGGAGAGAGGTCCAATCTCCTCAGGGTCCATTGCTGGCGCCGGGTGAAGGTCTTATCAGGCCTTCCTTCCTATTTTCTGCAAGGTTGGCCTTTGCAACTTCAGAGCTATTACTTCCCAAGAAATTTACTGCCATTGCCTGGGGAGAGGGCATTCCCTATCTGCCTCTTGCCTACATCAGGTTGAGGCCTGACTGACAGGGCATTTTTGGTTTTTCTCCTCTGGAAAATTACTTTGTTTACATTTGTGTAATTGGAATGGACCTGCATTCTTACCTGTTTTCTCATTTGGTGGCAAGCCTGCAAAAAAGATGTCTGGGACTCTATTCTTGGCATTTCTTTGAATGTAATGAGTTTAAACAAGCTTTTGCATAGATGGAACATGTTTCCAACGTGTTTTCTTTTAGAATTGATGAACGTTTTCTCCAAGTACTGGTGGGTTTCAGGCAACTGATTGAGTTGTTTGGGAGAGGGAGTGGATTAGTCAAAGTGGAATATTCTCCCTACACTTCTTGGTAACAATCTGTGATTTCATCCCCACCCCTCTGCTGATCCCAAGGTAGGACTGCTTGGTAAATATAATGGGAGCGGAATGATATGAGCAGTATAGTTTTTTTTACAGAGCTCTGTGGTTTTGCTGTGATTTGGTCTTTGAGTGGGAATATATTTTTCTTTTCTCAGCTTTTGAGCCACTCACCCTGTTGCTCTCAGTACACCTTGCAGTGCTCCAGGGCCCGTGTGCAGTGCAAGGGATTGACCTGGGGCCCGCCCCATGCAGAGCAAGCATGTTACCCATCAGACCATCTCCCTGGCCCCAAGTTTTAATGAATTCCTATTTGAAGGAATTTGATAATCAATATGTAGAATCACTTCTAGGTCCATCTAGATCTTTGCTCCATCTAATCTGCAGATACAACTGTCTTTTTAATTCAAAGAAAATTTAAAAAGCTTACATCTGAGAGAAGTTATAACCTGGAGAAATAAATACAAAATGACTTGGCCAGTGTGTTTTTCTTTGTTTTGTTCTGTTCTTGGAACATACCCAGTGTTGCTTAGGACTTACGCTTGGGTCAGTGCTTAGGGATCACTCCTGGCATGACTTGGGGGACCATATGGGGTGCCAGGGATCAAACCTCGGTTGGACACGTGCAAGACAGTTGTCCCAACAGCTGTACTATCTCTCTGGCCCAATCTGGTCCAATTTTGACCCCAGTTTTCTGTTTCTACGGGGCATGTATGTCCACAGCTCATCTACCATGAAGTTCCTGTACCCCTCACAATGTGAATCAGAGAGCTGGCCCTCTGTATTCTATTACAGTCTGCTTCTGCTCTCTGTCCCTCCCTTCGTTTTGGGGCAGAGTGAAAGAAATCAAACTCAGGGTAGCATTTGTAGAGTCCCCAGACATGGGTTCTACCAGAGAGCTAAACATTGGCCAAAAACATGTGATTCTTGATTCTGAATTTGCTGAGAGTGGAGAGCATGATTTTTTGAAAAAATGCTTTTTATGTGTGTGGGATTAGTTGTAAACTCAGAATAGGCCTTATTGGTTTGCTTCATAAAGGTTCGTTTGCCTCATATCTAGAAACTTGAATAGCAGTTCAGAACTCTGAATCCAAATCCCTGACTCAACAATAGACCTACCAATTTTCCTTGGGAAAATTATTTGATTTTTGTGAGATGCAGTTTTCTCCTCTGTGAAATGGGAAGGGTAACTTAGGTATGTGTAAAGACCCTGAAGCTGGCACACAGTCAGTGCTTCATATACATGGAAGGGGAGGAGGGAGGTACCAGAGGCGGTGAGATAGGGGAAGGGAGCAAGAGAGAAAGGTCCATTTGGTTTGTGGTGGCTGATTGTTAGTGTTCCTGAAAGACAGATTCAAGGAATTTAGATGTGGATTTCGAAGTGGGTTCGTGGAGACAGACATGCAGTGTCCAAGTCTGCCCAGAGTCATTGAGAAAGGGAGGGAGACTTCTGAGTTAGGGTTTTCTACTGAAAAGGCAGCATTGGGGGAAGTCAGGGTATGATGCTCAGTGAAAGAGCAGCTCAGAATAGCTCTGTTGGGGCATGCAGTACTGCCAGCAGGTTAGCCTGAACCCACTGGGAGAGTATATCAGCAGACTGGTGGTGCCTTCAGGCTTCGCTTCCTGATACCCCTAACTTGCTGCTGTGCCTCTGGTCAAATGCCCATAACTTGGGACCAAGTTTCCTGAGAAATTAAATGGCCAAAAGTTAGGTATGTCGGAACCACGCCCACAAAACAGCCCTGGCTTAGCTATACAAGCTCAATTATGGGCTTGCTTCAGAAAGCCATAAATAAATCTTGAAAGAGATCAAAGACCACAGTTAATCTCGGATCCACACGAGGCTGAATAGACCAGGGTAAATCAGAGGGGGGCGTGTCAGCATGGTGCCTGCCCAAGGGAGGTGCTTGCTCCTACAACCCCAAATTGCCACCATGCCCCAGCCAAATACCACTGTTTCAAGACAGACCCCACTGAGATATAATCTGCTGAAAATTGGGTATGACTGAAATCTCCAGGTATTCTTGGTGTTAGAATGGGCTACCTTCCCCACCTCCCTGTGCTTCTGGGAAGCCTTGGTAGTCACAAAAAAACTGTTTTTTTTTTTGCTTTTCTACTACATTTTAAGCTAACATGCCAACTCATTAAAAAAGCCACTCCAGCCAATATTAAAAATACTGAATGCCTGAACAAACATGATGACTTCTTAGTACCTGCACTGCATACATGGTGACTTCTTAGTACCTGTATTTCAAACCATAATACACAAAAGAAGAGAGAGAGAGAAGAAAAGTTTCTGCCATAGAGGCAGATAGGGGTGAGGTTGGGAGTTGATAGGAAGGAAAGGGGGTACATTGATGGTGGGATATGTACACTGATGGAGGGATGGATGTTGGATCATTGTATGACTGAAAGCCAATCATAAACTGCTTTGTAATGGTTTATTTCAGGGATATTTTTTTAAAAAAAGAAAAAGAAAGTTTATCAAGAAATGAAAAGAAATACCTCAGTAGTTGGAACAGGGAACTAAAGATATGGCTGAGTGAAAATTCAGGTTTTAATATATACTTCAAGTTCCTGAAAAACTGTTGTTTGCTTTTCTACTACATTTTAAGCTAAAAACTGCCTAAATCAGCCAAGTAGGACACTTGGAATTATATCAGAGAGACATATTTTTTGTTTTTGAGCTGTAGGAAATGAATGTGTGTCCCAGAGTTCCTGATCAAGATGAATGTCAAACAAATGATAGATCTGAGTCCCCATTTATTTCTGACATGTTCCAATTAAAGATGTGAAAATGAGTGTTTGCGAAGCCAGAATTTCCTGGCTGAAGAAAAAAAAAAACTATTAGGTTATTAGCTGAAAGGCTGAGTTGTTAGGATTTACTTACTGGCAAAACGTTGTCAGTAAGAGCCACTGTATTCTGGAGAACCTTGCTCCTCTGAGTGGGGTCTCATCATCCCAGAAACATGGCTGCTTCAAGAAAGTCCAGTTTAAAAATTGCTTCCCTCTGGCCCATTGAGTGTGTGTTTATAAAAGCAGCATTAGGCATTCAGGAATTTGAAAAGGAATTTGAAAAAGAATTTGAGAGTTAGAACAATAAGGTGAGTTTCAGGGAAGGCTCAGGGAGTGACATTGGTAAGTCTTCAAAAGGCAGTGCAGATAGGTTGTTTGACATCTCTGTTGAGCCGTAATATGTATTCATCAGTTATACTCATCTGGGCTATGTCGGAGAGGTGAGTCACAACTATTCTGGCTAGGAAAGGTTATTCTGATTTTGAGTTAATTCTTTTGTTCTTATTCATTCCTACATTTCTACATTCAAGCTTTTGTGGTAATTTACAAATGTAAGGGGCCAGGGATGATATAGAAGTAGAGGCACATGCCCTGCATGCTGCTGATGGGTTTAGTCCCTGGACAACACCCTTCCTGTCCCTGCCCCACCACCCCCAGACAGCACTGGTTATGATCATGTGTCAGTGCAGAGTCCTTGGCCCCTCGAACTGAATTACCAAAAAGGCCCTTGGTTCCCCTAAACACTGTCTAGGAGCCTTTCACTTCCCCCACCTCCCTGCAGCCAAAGAAAAGTAAGCAGCTGGCTTACTCACATTTCTTGTAAGAAACTGAAAGTCCATTATGCAGCACCCAACCCAAAGCACCTATTTGCTGGAATTCCACTCTAGGTCAGAGACCAGCAGCCCCTTAGGTGAAAGGTGAGGTGGGAATTATTCAGAGGAGTAAAGCAAAAGTCACAATGGCCTTGGCCTTAGGAAAAGTGTTGAAGCTGGCGGAGTCAGCCGTTGGCACCACACTGCTCCACTTGGTCTGGAAATGGGCCAATGGGTAATATCAGTCATTTTGTGACTTACTTCTAGGTTGCTGTCTTGGGAAAGAGTGAAAAGAAATTTCAGACACTAGCCCTGTGCTGGGCTCATGAGTATCTGCTGCAGATTTCCTTCTTTCTTTGTCTTCTTTCCTTCTTTAACTGTGACAATTTAGATGGGATAATTATCTTTTCAAAAATTATTTTTGACTTTCAGGCCACACCTGATAATGCTCGGGAGTTACTCCTGGCTCGGCACTCAGGAATCACTCGTGGCAGTTCTCAGGGTACCATATGGGATGCTGGGGATAGAACCCCAGTTGGCCACAGGCAAGTCCAGTTCCCTAACCACTGTATTGTCTCTCCAGCTGCATAGGTGGGACAGTTCTTTGTGATTGGGGCTGCCTGTGGATTGCAGGATGTTTAATAGCAATCTGGGCATCAACCTGTAAGATTTCTTTAGTTGTGACAATGAAAAAAAAAAGTCTCATTGTTGCTCAGTGTCTATGGAGGGAGGCAATTACTTTTCCTTCCCCTGCCCAGAGGGAACCAGCAGAGAGTATTGACTCCCTTGCTGGTCACAGTAAGGGGAATTCTGCATAGTGGACAAAGAAAATTCCCGTGGAAGAAAATATTGACAGTGGTATCCAGAGCTGGACAAGAGAGGGAGTATAAGTGAGCAGACTGACACTGTTGTTATTTTTGTCCAGCTGGTATGTTCTGTTCCACAAGTGGATGGGCCTACTGTGTTCCAGAGACCTGGGTAAGATCTGGGGAGAGAATTGTGGGTGTCATGGCCACTGCAGTCTCCACCTTGCCTCATCCTGCCTTGAGTCACAATTCACAGCTGCCTTTCTGAACTGACTCACCTCGGTCCACACTATTCTCTCCCAAGAGTGGAATTGGTGATGTTTTTAAATTTGTACTAACAGCTGTGTCCCTCCCCGAGCCCCAGCGGATTCATTTTTAGTCAAAGCTACATGACTGTTTACTTGTCATTCTCTTTTTATGTCTTAGTTGAGTTGCTGCTTCTTGAGAGGCTGAGTGTTATAACGGGCATCTACACAACTTAGCTCTTGCTTCAGATATCCCCTCCTCCTCATGGGAATGCTAAAGGGACTTTGGCAGGTGAATTTCAACCATATCTTTCAATTCTCCTGTTCAGACGTCAGTTGAGAGGTTGGTCAGTGGTGGTGGTGAGGGAGCGGGTTGAAAGGGACAGGGACAGATTTGGAGGACACTGAGGAGAAGGGAACCATATCAATCAGGCTGCAAGCAGGACCAATTTAGGGCATAGTAGTCCAGGTGAAGATTGTATCCTCTGGTGATCATGTGTAGGGCTGTGCTGCTGTCACTGGGGATTGAGAGGTGTCACCATCACATGCTGTACTGCAGAAGAAATACCTTCACATCTCATCTCCTTTGACTGCCACCCTCTTTGTAGGAACCCCAGGGAGGTAGTGTGGTCCAGTATGTAGGAAAATATTCTGCTTTTTTGTTTTTATTTTGTTTTTGTTTTTTTGCTCTTTGGGTCATACCTGGCGATGCACAGGGGGTTACTCCTGGCTCTGTACTCAGGAGTTACCCCTGGCGGTGCTCAGGGGACTATATGGGATGCTAGGAATCGAACTCGGGTCGGCCGCGTGCAAGGCAAATGCCCTACCCGCTGTGCTATCGCCCCAGCCCCCTATTCTGATGGCAGAGAAGAGTGAAAAAAGGTGGGGAGGCTGAACACATGGTGGAGTGAGGCTAACCAGAAAGATGTCTCCCATAGTCATTCTGCTGAGGTACTTTTGGGCTTGCTCTGAGACTTTGCTGTAGCTACTCCCCTCTGCTGGGAATCAGAGTGATGGGAATATGTACTAACCAATATGCAGGATCCCCTTCGCTCTTCTGAATAATGGGGGGTCGTATCACCCTTTCTTCAGGAACTCATTCCTGACCTACTTCAAAGTGTTGTCCTCCTCTGCCAATTGCTGAGGCGGTTTCCCGAAAAAAATGGGCAAGTAACCACTACAGTGTTCCAAGAGATGTCCAATTTATGTTTTATCCTTGAAATAAGCCTGAGAAGTGACAGTCCTCAAATGGAACATAGTAGGTCCATTATCACCATCAATTGTGCAGATAGGATTAGGGTCAGAATGATGATGTTCTTTCCATTGTTGCTTGTCAGTGACTTCTTCAAAATCTGCTGGTACTTCTTAATATGTTGCCTATTTTCAATATCATACACATTCGAGCATTTTAGAGTTTGGCAGCAAGGGGGGGGTGGGGAATGTGGTTGGAATAACTGGAAATAAAATGAGATTGATCCCTTTCATTTTGTTCTTTATTTGTTGTTGGGCCACACTTGGCTGTGTTCAGGGCTTGCTCCTGGCTCTCTTCTCAGGAGTCACTCCAGGTGCTTCTCCAGGGACCGAGTATGCTGCCACGGATCAATCTCACGTCAGCCACATGCAGAGAAAGCTCTAACCTGCTCTACTATTTCTCCAGCGATGGTTGATCCATTCTTGGTTACCAAGGAAAGATGCAGAACAGAGGTACTAGGGACCAGGAGGCTGGTCTTCCCCAGGCCAGGCACTGTGGCTCTCCTCCAGCTCCCCTGCAGCTGAGCCCACAGATAGAACTTTTCTGTAGACCACTTGGAATATTTGCAATTTAAATGTGAAAACCTTGATGAAACTTGATGCGGAATCTTCTTGCAATCAACTTCCTATCAGCCAGTCCTGTCAAATTAGCTCTTAGTTTTTTCTGTCGCTTGAAAATTGGGACATTAGAAGGAAAGAGGAACTTAATAAAGAACATACTTCTCCAGTAAATTACAACTGATTCTAGTAAGGTATATTGTATCACCTGAAAGAAGGGGCTTCAATTGTGGCTTACTATGAATTCTGTAGGAATTACTTGGGTTGCATTTGGGAAGTAGAAACAGAGGCTACAGTAGAATTGGCTAAACATGTTGACAGGAAAGTAGACTTCAGGGTGCTGAGGGCATGGGAACATTGTCAGGGTTCCAATAGAGCCTCTAAGTCTCCCTCTGGATGTGAGCCGGAATCAGTGACCGGGACTGGGCTGGGCACAGAGGGAGCTCACACAGGAGCAGCTGGAGAAAATAGCTCCAACTTGCTCATTCTTGTTTGTGGGGTTGCATCACTACTTGGGATCAGACAAAGGCTAAAAGCACCAGGACAGTTGCTTGAAAACCAGGTGACAAGAATAAATATGTTGAGAGCAGGTGTTAAAAATCACGCTCTTGTAAGGTGGAAAAAATGAGGATAGTGATAACATCTAGTATTCAACCTTTTAGTTTCTTTTTTGTTTCTTTTACATGTTACAGTAGCAGAGTTCAGGGTGATTAGGCTGGAGTCAACAGAGTTCAATTCAGGGGCAAATGGAAAACTGTATTATATATGTACACACATATATGTATATACATATGCACGTGTCTATGTGCATCCATTGTAAGTTTCATAGATAGGCTTCGTCTTCGTCTTCATCTTTGACTCTGTCTCCGTCTCCACCTCTGCCTCCTCTTCCTCCTCCTCCTTTTCCTCCTTCTTCCTCTTTCTCCTCCTTCCTTCTTTTCTTCACCTTCTTCCTTCCTCTTCCTTCTCCTCCTCCTCCTCTTCTTCCTTCTTTCTTCTTTTTTCTTCCATATCTTGTGATGCTCAGGGATTAATCCTGACTCGGTGCTCAGGAATTATAACTCCTGATGGACTCGGGGGCCCATGATAGATTCTGGGAATCGAACCCGAATTGGTCGTGTGCAAGGGTGGCCTTACCTGCTGTGCTGTCTCTCCAGCCCAAGGTCTCTTGATCAACAGTGTGGTAACTTCCAGTTGTATCAGCTTTCTGTGTTCCCGGGAGGAAGAAGCTGTTTCTGATCTTCCAAAACTTCTTCATAGAATTCTTACAAAACTAGTTCCTGAGTTTACTAGGACCTTCTAACACCAGTTGAGATCTTCCCGCTCCATCTCCACGAGGAGGAGAATTGGGGGACCGGATGTGTTCTGGGTGTGCTGGGCCACCAGTCACTCTTCTTCAGTAGCTGGGCATGATCTGGGAATTGAAGAGCCTGGACTGGTTGTCAGCTACATAAGCAGCATCAGCTTTGTTTCTGTGTACCTTGAAGTGGACTAGAAAGGTTGAGAAGCCTTTTGCAGACCACAGCACCCAAAAGGAGAGAGAGAACAAAAGGGAATGCCCTCCCACAGAGGCAGGGTGGGATGGGGGGATGGGTGTGGGAGGAATATTGGGATCCATGGTGGTGGAAAATGGGCACTGGTGGAGGGATAATGGGTACTTGATCATTGTATAATCAAAACCCAAGCACAAAAATTTGTAAATCTACAAGTGTACCTCATGGTGTTCCATTAATAAAAATAAAAAGAAATTAAAAAAAAGAAAGATTGAGAAGCACAGCCTTGACATTTTGAATTTTTCTTAGAAATCTGACATGGGCTGGAGTAGATTCTTTTCCAGTCACCTGCTCAGTGAATTCCAAGAGACACCAGTCACAGTCCACTCATCCAGGGCAGTATGGCCATGGTCTCCCTACTTAGTCTGGGACTCAGTTTAATGATTGATTGTGTCCAGTAGAACCAGTAGCTTCTCTCTCTGGTGCACGAGTACAGGAACAGCTAATTAAGCTCCTCATATATGCGAGCAAGCAGTTACACCAGGCACTGTGAGAAGAGCTGGGAGAGGAGCAGAACGGTCAGTGTCAGGCCTTGCAGGATTGATGGGGTAATGGGAGCAACTAGGGTGGAGGAATGTGTTACTCTGCCTGTGGGGATATTTTCCAGAATTTACTGGATCTTCAGTTATTTATATTTGCTTTGGGGGCCACACCCAGCATTTGGTCAAGGATCACTCCTGTCTCTCAGTTCAGAGATCGCTTTGGGTGAGCTCTCCTGGGACCAAGTGCCATGCTGGGGATTGAACCCAGGTGGGCAGTATACAAGGCAGATACCTTACTCATTGTCTTGCCTCTTTTCCCCTGCACTCCATCTTTCACTTTTCTTAGCTAAACAAACAAACAAACAAATGGCAAGTATTCATAAAAAAAGTGTCAGGTCCCCCCAAAACTGAAGTTTTTCTTATTTTCAGAACAATGATGTCTAGATTAGTATCCCTGGTCTCCTTGGGTTAGGATCTCTGGTCTGCCTAGGTAAGGATTTCTGGTGTACCTGGGTTAGGATCCCTGGTCCACCTAAGTTTGGATCTCTGGTCTGTTAGGATCCCGGGTTAGGATCCATTGTCTACTTACTTTAGTATCTCTGTTCTATCTAAGTTAGGATCTCTGGTCTAGCCAGGTTAGAATCCCTGGTTGTGCTGGGCCAGGTGACTCAGCAAGGGCCTGCGGATGCTACTGTGGTGGCAACTACTAAGGCCACCACAGTGTTCTTAGGCATCACCAGGGTCACAGTGCTCAGTACTCACAGGATACTGGGCTACTGAGACTACACCCAGTGATTCTCAGGGAGTCAAAGAATGCCAGAGGCTGAATTTGGGTTGAGTCCAGGCAGAGTATTCCCCTATGACATATGACTATCTTTTGAGGCCCCCTGTTTTTGTTGTTTTGTTTTGTCCCTTCACCTAGTGACAGTTACACAATCAGGCACTGCTGTAATCTGCTCTTCTTTCAGTTCCTCTCATTGTGCCTGGCATACATTGGTTGCTTGCATGTTTGAGAAGCCTAATTACCTATTCTTGTTGCTCTTGAACCAGTGGAGGAGTCATTTGTTCTGATGGACACAACCAGTCACCTGAGCCACAGGCAGTTTTAAGTATTAAACTAAAATTAGCCTGAAACAGTAAATATTTAAATTAGGAGTAGGCGGGGAGACTGCACTGCTACATCTGGGGTGCCCTGGTGATATTGGCTCAGTATGGAGCCTGGAGAGACCTCCTGTACTGTGGTGTCTTCCAGGACTTGCTGCTGTGTCTCTGGGCCAAAGCTTTTGGTGCGCTAAGATCCACATTATAAAATTTTCAGCAGATTATATCTTGGTGAGGTCCATCCTGAGACAGTGGATTCAGGCGGGGGGTATGGCATTGATTTTGGATTGTGGAAGCAAGCAGCTTCCGGGGGTTCTGTAGGCCACCAGGCCAACCCACCCCCTTACGATTTACCTCAGTCTGTCTAGCCATGCGCGGGTCCGAGATTAACTGTGGCTTTTAATCTTTTTCGGGATTTATCTCTGGTCTCTGAGATAAGGCCAATAAATGAGCTTGTATAGATGAGCCGGAGGTGATTTGTGGGTGTGGCTCACACATACCTAACTTTTGACCATTTAATTTCTTGGTAAACTTGGTCCCAAATTGTTGGGGTCTGGCCAAAGGCACAGTGGCAATTTTGTGGTATCAGGAAGCCTGAAAGCACCATCAGGCTGCTGATGCACTCGCCTCACAGGTACAGGTTGACCAGTTGACGGCACCATAGCCACTTTTTGTGCATTTTAGTCCTTTATAGGATAGCTTAGCTTAAAATTTGCAGGTTGACTTCAAATTTGTTTATATGCACAATTTAATTAATCATATTAATAATCTTATTCTCTCTGAAGGTCAAATAATAGTTCTTCTTTCAAGTAGAGTCATTTTGAAATTGAAAGAGAAAATTAATATGCAGCTGCGTGTATTCTGTGTTAGTTCTAATAATGGATGAAAAAAATTTCCAATCCACCTTACTTCATAATTTCCATAATAATTGTTTCTCTGAGGAATATTAATTTGGCTTTCAATAAAGATAAACATGTTGCTGTTTTCTTGGGGAGGAAGCACATTCAATGGTTTACTTCTAATTCTGCACTGAAGGATCAGTTCTGCAGGATTCAACGGATCATGTGTGGTGCTGGAGATCAAACCAAGGTTGGCTGTGTCCAAAGCAGGCATCCTACCCACTGTTGTTCCAGCTCCTGTTATGATTTACTTTTAAGACCCCACCTTCATATGTAATACTAATATTTTGGAACAAACTGAAATTATTTTTATTACAGTTATGGGCTTGGGAAGGTGCCACATGAAAACGGTGCACAGATGAGAACAACTTGTGAGTGGGGCAGCTCTTTGGCTCCAGGGCTCTTGGGAGGTCAGAGTCCCTTGAACCTAGCTAGCCAGTCATTGACTGGGGCTGGACCTACCACCTCTCATTCATGCAGTCTCTCCTTCCAGGGGAGTTGTTAAGTGATTTTCTTCCTCAGGAGACTTGAACAGCTGTGAGCCAAGAATTAGAAATCAAACTTTTTAAACATAGAGACTGATGAATATATAAGAAATGCTTACCCTTCTCTCACTGTCACTGTCACTGTCCTCCCGTTGTTCATCGATTTGCTCTTGCGGGCCCAGTAACGTCTCCACTGGAGACTTTGTTGTTACTGTGTTTGGCATATCGAATACATCACGGGTAGCTTGCCAGGTTCTGCCGTGCGAGGAGATACTCTCAGTAGCTTGCCGGGCTCTCTGAGAGGGGCAGAGGAATCGAACTCGGGTTGGCTATGTTGGCTGTGTGCATGGCAAACGCCCTACTGCTGTGCTAAAAAGTTATGCATGAAAGGCATGGATCTGTTTTTAAGTATCTTATCTATCTGCCCTCTGCTTTCCTAAAGGATGGGGTCGACCACAAGAGGGAGGAGTGCCTGGGAGGGAAAAGGTGGGCTCCAGAGAGCTCTGTCTAAAGGGAGAGAGGTGGGGAGGGAGTGGGTGGGCTAGAGAGAGCTCTCTGTGTTTCTAAGGGGAGAGGGAGGGGTGGGTGGGGAGGGGACAGATAAAAAGACTACAAGAAGCTTTGAAATTATGTAGGGAAAAGTATGTTATGATCTTTCCAAGTTGCTGCAGAGCTTGGCCCCATTGTTTCTAGGTGCTTTTCATTTCCACCCAGTGCAGCTCGGGACTATTTCTTGTGCTTTGTCCTTGTCAGGTGCAGGGTGCCCCTGCTGTTGCCCTGGTTAGTCAAAGGAGAAACTATTTTTCTTTTGGCTTTTTGATTTTTTTTTGTTTTTCTTTGATCATGCACTATTTGAAATACAGAATAAATATAGTCTATGAGGGTCATGAGATGAAACTTTTTGAAGGCTTTTACAAATGGTAGGTGGATTTTTCTGGTAATTTGTTGCAGAGAAGAGAGCACATTCACAGGGCAGCAAGTTAGCCCACGATGAGCAGAGGCACACCGTTTCGGTGTAATAATTAACTAAGAATATAACACTAAGAATAAAATAACCTTCAGCCCAGCTGAGAGCAAGGGCTCCCACAGGATTTCACCCAACAATTATAAATTATACAAAGTTTGATTAACTTTTTTGCGAAGGCACCATGGTTTTCAGTGGCAGCAGTGTTAATGTTTTCGGTATATGATATTCCAGACGCCTCACCACCAGCAGTGGTAACTCCCTGCACTGCTGTCTCTCAGTCCCCCTCATTCTTTCCTTTCGCCCTTTCCAGAGGCCCCATAGATGGGCTTCCGGGGCCTGTTGTTTATGCCTTTACTGTATTTGCATCCCACATGTGATGAGGCCATTCTGTATCTGTTCTTTCCCTCTGATCCCTCTTTGCTCAGAATGACCCACTCACGTGTTCCCAAGTTGCACTGAACTGCAAAACTTGCTGTGTACCTTTACCATCAATTTTTTTTTTTATCCACTCATCTGTCGCTGAGCGCTTAAGTTGTTTCCAGATCTTGACTGTTGGAAATGATGTTGCAGTGGATACAGGAGTGAAGATGTATTTTCAAATGAATGTTTTTGCATTCTTTGGGTAGATGGTGAGGAGTGGAACCACTAGTTAACATGAGAACACTAGTTTTAATTGAAAAAAAGATTGGCCAAATCTTTATTTCTCCATCTTTGATGTTGCTGGAGCAATGATAGCACAGTGGTAGGGCATTTGCCTTGCACGCTGTGGGCACTGCCAACCTGAGTTCAATTCCTCTGCCCCTCTCGGAGAGCCCGGCAAGCTACCGAGAGTATCTCGCCCGCACAGCAAAGCCTGGGAAACCACCCGTGACATATTTGATATGCCAAACATAGTAACAACAAAGTCTCACAATGTAGACATTACTGTAGACATAATGTAGACATCGCTCCAGCAACATCAAAGATGGAGAAATAAAGATTTGGCCAATCTTTTTTTTCAATTAAAACTAGTGTTCTCATGTTAACTAGTGGGCCTGCTCTAGCAAATCAATGAACAACAGGAGGACAGTGCTACAGTGCTACAGATGTTGTTGCTAAGACCAGCAGTTGCATGCATACTTGGTTGTGGTGGTCACACAGCTTTGGTTGTGATGTTGAGGATCATGTCCGTTAGTTGTAGTGCTTGGACTCATTTGGTTCTTCACATAAATGAGTGCCAGAGGCATGCTTTTCCTTGCCATGGTGCTGCACATCTTTCTCTAGTTGTGTTACTTGCTGAGGGTAGCAGCCCTTTGTTGTGGTCTTCCCACACACCCCATTGCCAAGCGTGCCTTGGAATCTCTGAGTTCAGTGCTTATGGTGGCATTGCAGATTGAACATTAGCCCAGAGTGGATGTATTTCTGAGCTCATGGGTTCTTGAGAACTGTGAAAGATTTACACTGCAGGCTGCAGAGTTGGTATAGTGTGGGCAGGGTGTTTGTCTTGCACACTGCTGACCTGGGTTCAATCCTACATGGTCCTCTAAGCACCACTAGGAGTAATTCCCGAGTGAAGTGCCAGGAGTAAGCCATGAGCATCAGCGGGTGTGTTTCCCTCGCCCCCACCAAAAAAAAAAAAAAAAACCACCCTTCAGCAAAACTCAGAAATTAAAAGTTTATCGTGCAGTTTAAGTAAGTGTGACTGCTTCCCTCTTTAATGTCCAGGCCTCTCCTTTTATCTGTATACAATGTCACTTGTCCTGTCCCTCCTGTTCCTGGTTTAGACAGAGGCTTCGTAAGTCTAGTTCCTGCCATGGTCACATGTGCATAGGTGAGATCTCTGCTGTCCTGCCTCTGGGCATAGTGAGGGAGCAAGAAGAGCAGTTTCTGACCAGGAGGACTCCCACCCTGCTGTCCCATTGCTTATTTTGACTGGATACTTTTTCAGTGAGATTTAAAATGACCAGCTGTAGTAACTAGTTTGCGGGGCTCTCCAGAGGCTCCACTCCTGCCATGAGAAACTCATGGCTGGAGGTCTACAAGCAAGAAAGATGCTCTAAGACACTGAAAAATCCGAACAATCGTAGTTTTTAAGGCCAGTTACCTGTGAGTTAAGCTCTATTCTATTGTTTCATGTGCAGGAGAGATCACAGAATATTGGAGTGCAGGAAAAGAAGAGAATCCAAGAAATGTATATTAGTTCCGGAAATTCCTTGCATTCTTTATTTAATGTTTTCTGTTTATGCTTACAGTTTTTCCATGAAGTGAAAAATAATTCTCAGAGCATTCAGGCTGACTAGGTTTTCTTTTTGCAGGACACTGTCATTATTAACTATCCATTTGGTGGTGGTGAAGGTGCATATAACTTTGGATATTAATACCATAAATGTTAGCACGATTGGAACTATATTACTTAAACTATAATAGATCTGAAAAAAATACATTCCTTGACCAGAGAGATAGCCAGGTAATTAGCTATCTTGAAAATCATGGAGAGCATACCTCTCATGCCATTGTATTAGGTCCAACAAGATTGCTTCTTACATGTCTAACTTGTATTTTTGTCAAAGAGCATATTTTGTGTAAGTTTCTGTGGTACGATTAATAAAAATCTCAATGATTTCAGTGTGTTAACACTAATATAAAATAGTATTACCCTGTCCACACACACAGGGGGGGGCGGTTTGTAGAAAAAAAAATGGATCTGAGAGAAAGAAAGGAAAAGAGAAAGAGAGAGAAAGATAGAGAGCACATAGGGGTTAAGGTCCTCTCCCCGCATGCAGCTGACCTTCGTCGGGTCCCCAGTACTGCGGATGGTCCCCGGAACAGGACCAGAAATGACCTCTGTGCACAGAGCCAGAGGAGTCCCTGAACACTCTTTTTGGAATGGTGGTTGTGGTGGATTATTTCCTCTGTCACTTACTATCCATTTTCCCGTTCACTAGTCTCTCTCTCTGTCTCTGTCTCCCACTCTCTTTAGAGACCAGGCGTGCTGGAACCCCTAGAGCTACCTCTCAAAATGCTTGGGAGACTGTCAGCATTGAGTGTTGAACTATATCTGCCAGGCTGTATCTGCTGGGCGCTTGCTCCAGCCCTTACAGCCTGCTCCCTTGGTCTTAATGGAGCTCATTTTTTTTAAATACAGTTGAGAATTCTTTGTAGATATTAATATATCTTAACTAAATGCTCCTTTTTGCTTGCTTTCAGCCTTGGGAGTTTGCTCCTGCTGGTATTGAGAATGGGGTGTCGGGGGTCCCGGGTCTCCCGCAGCGCCAAGCATCTGCTCAGTACTTTGGGCTGTCCTCCTGGTCCTGTGGGTTCCTTTCATTTCTACTGCTGATTGGGAACATAGGGTATAGAATGTATTTTAAAGACTGAGTGTAAAAAATACATATGCATATTGCAAATGTTTGCTTTTGCACACATCACATACCTGTTTATGTGTACATATGTCTGTTTACTATACTACAAAGGATGAAAATTGATCATAAGTTAATGGAATCTTTGGGAAGCATTTGATTGGGGGTGGAAACCACACTTTCACTGCTGTCCTGACTCTGGCTTTCTCGGGGCTGCCTAGATGTCCCTGCAAGCTGATACTAGTTTTATTTTAAACAAGGTCATTTATAAGTCTCATAGCCTATACCTTTCCCAAGTGAGGTAAGCCTTGCATGATTGTCATTGATTTTCAGCACTATTGATTTATAGTTGAAAAAAATTAATACTAAAAGTATACATTATAATGATTTGATATATGTATACTTCATGAAAACTTCTAGCTAATTCTATTCTTTACGACATTTCTTACATATGGATCAAATAGCTTTGTTTGGTCAGAAAATTTAAGTTCTAGTCCATAAATTTCCGTCATAAAATGCAGTGTTATCAACCATAGTTACCTTATGAGTTCTAACTTAGGTGGCCTTGTAGCTTAGGGTACTGTTCCAATAAGTCCTGGGTACTCTAGGGGTAAGGAATTATAACTGTTGGTGTCACCAAGTAACCCAATAGCTGAGACACAAGTGTGGGGAAGGTATTAAGACTTGGTGGTATTGAAGATTTGAGATTCCTCTGTAGACACGTAATTGGATGAATGAGGTATTGGATGAATAGTGAACACTGGAAAGTAAAGATGTTCTTAATGTCTTTAAGGGCTGGAGCGATAGCACAGCAGTAGGGCATTTGCCTTGCACGCAGCCAACATGGCCGACCCGAGTTCGATTCCT
>JAOXYA010311352.1:0-18741 GCA_028565675.1 Sorex palustris | reverse complement strand
TCTCTCCCTCTCCCTCCCCCTCTCTCTCTCTCTCTCTCTCTCTCTCTCTCTCACACACACACACACACACACACACACACACACACCCTTCCAAAGCAGTGACCCACTCATGAAGTGCCACTGTTCCACCCATCCCTTGTTCCCAGGCACGAGCCAGGAGGCAGGTAGCCCTGAGAGATGAGGCCGTACATCCCAGGCTGCACCCCTGCACCGACCCCTTCAGGAGTGCTCAGCCTTGAGACAAAGCCCAGAGGCTAACTCGCACCCCCTCAGCAGAAAGGCCAGGAGCAGGCTGCCAGCAGCCCCTGAGCACCAAGACGCCAAGTCTCCCAGGCCTCCCAGGCCTGACTCACAGGCCTGTTCCAGCTGAGGTCCCCAATCTTACTGAAGTCTTGACTTAGAGCCTGTGCAAAGTCTGTTCACATCCACGGGTCTGAAGGCCCTTCGGCCTAACCATTCCAAGAACTTGGACCGACACAAACTTGGTCCAAGTCCCTCCTTGAGTTTGCTGACAGAAGCCAAGTCCCGGGCACATGAGAACCAGGCACGAGTTCCCCATGGAGCCAATGGTGAACTCTCCAACAAACAGAACCCTAAACTCCCCATGAATTTCCTCAGGAAAGATCATGGCAGACCCCAGGCTCTGGAGATACACCGTATGCTGCCTCTCTGGCCTTTCATCAGCTTTCTTTGTTCTTACTCCAACAATGCAGGAAGAGAAAAGTCTTCTCCCCTCCCCAACCCTCTGCTCAAGCTCTTCAACGTCTGTTCCTGAGGTGCCAGAACAGACAACTTGGGAACCTCTACTCTTGGGGGAGTCTAAGAAAGGGCATGGAGGCCGGAGCCATAAAACAGCGGGTAGGACACTCGCCTGGCACTTGGCTGACCCACGTTCAATCCTTGGCTTCCCGTTTGGTCCCCTGAGCACCACTGGGAGTGAGCACAGAATCAGGAGTAATCCAAGAGCACTCCTAGCTGTGGTCCAAAAAATAAAAAGAAATATAATAATAAATAAAAATCAGAGTTTATTGGGAGGGGGAGGGAGTGTTGGTGTCACATGCAGCAGTTCTGGAGGCCCTGGGCTACCACCAAGCACAGTTCTCTCCAACAAGGGCCTCTAGTGTTTGCAAGGTCACAAGAGCCTCAGCAAGATTCGCTTGGGACCACCTTGGAAACTGGCACTGCCATATGATGCCAGGGGAATTCAACACTGAGTCTCCCATACGTGGGGCACATGTTCCCCCCTTCCCCCTGAACGATCTCTCCAGCCCCCTAAACAAATATTACAAGCAAGCTACTGTAAGCCAATTACTTAGACATCAGAGTGCTAACTGTGCACCCAAGAAAGACCTTGAAGAAAGAGTACAAGGCTGTGATGAGCAAAATCCAATTCTCTGCACATCATCGGTCTTTACAAGGTTGGCCGAAACTCCCAATTGAGAGTCAGATTTTAATACTCATTTGTTCTCACCATCAAGATAGAGCAAGTCTAACTTACTGCTCTTACAGCTGTTCTTACCAATAGCATTTTGTAGATTCATTAAAATAAAACAATGAAAAACAGAGCGACTCATCCCTAAACATTTCTGAACATCAGCTAGCTCATTTCACCCCTATGGAAGGGTTACATTTAATAAGCTGGATCCACAGAGATCCGATCTGAAATGCCTCGTTTATAGTCATGAAGTCGTTGGGTTTCTTCTCCCTCCCCCCCGAAGTGGTCTGAGTGCATTAAAGTGCTCCTGTTTACTTATAAAATGCAGTTAACACCTGCCCTAGCTACATCAAAGGACGATTGTGAGGGCAAAGGGAAAGTTTAGAAGATGCTTTGAAAATGTATAATTAGGTACTGATATGAGGTATTAATATTTAATACTTGACATTTTTATACCCTAGTCACTTATAAGAAGATGGACCTAATAAATACACAATATTGCCTCCCCACCAGCACCCCGAAGATCTAATCCTCTGAGAAGAATGACTCATAGTCATTCCACCGGTAAAAGAAATTGAGATGGCAAATGTCCTCAGGTGCTGCAAATAGCCATTATGGACAACCGGAGTCTCCATGCTACATAAACAAAACGCATAAATGAGGTTCCATTCAAAGAAAAGCTGGCAGCCAAGGAAACAGCTGCAATTTTGAAGAAACAAACTCCTCTAGGAACTGCCAAACATGATGTGCTTTATCTTAATTTTCTTCCCTTCAGAGGGGACTTTGACTCTGACTCGTAATAAATGAGATGATTTCCAGGGTCAGACTGATTTCATCACTAAAATCACAACTCAGGTGATGTGGAAATGCATCCGCATCCTGCCTCGTGAACCAGATTCTGTCAACCATCTCCACTGTGACATTTGGCAAGACTGTTTGGTCCTCTTCAAGTTGACCAGGACAGCAAGCTTTCTGTGAGCAAGATCAACCCAGATTAAAGTTGGAAACGAAGAACCAGATGATGCCTCCATTTTGAAGAGAGCAGAAGAAATGGTGTACCACTCAATGGACCTCACTATCTCATTCTATAGACATGTGGGGAGCAGCGGCCAAGAGCAACAAATGAAAAGCAGATGGCGCAAGGCCTCAGATGATCTACAGTGATGCACAAAATCCAATGTGAAAAACTTTCATGCTTCCAAGGGCACTTAATGATTCCTCTGGACAAAATTCCCATTCAAATAATAGTCTAAACACATTTAAAAAAACAAACAGTGATTTATTTTCTCACTCCAAATTCAGTAGTATCACTTTATAAGACATAACAGTGAAAGAACTTGACATACTAATAATAAGTCACTATTTTTTATTAAAAAACACACATACACACAAAAGCTAATAATTTGCTTGGAGGGACAATACAGCAGGTACCATGCTTTCCTTGTGTGCAGATGACCTGGGTTTGATCCCTGGTATCCTGTATGGTGCCCATATGATCACCAGGAGTGATTCCTGAGCACATCGTCAGGGATAAGACCTGAGCACAGCTGGCTGTGCGTTTCCCCAAAAGAACCCCACAAAATAGCTAATAACAGGAGAAAAACTTAAGAGAACAAAAGAATAAATTGCAAAAAATCACCCACAAATAGCAAAGTAATAGCATTGTGTTGTGTATAAATTATTCCTTTAAGTGTCAATGGTCTGCGTTAGCTGGAAATATTGCAAAAAATACAATATAGCAAAGAGAGAGGGCGCCCATCTTAGCTTCTAAAATGAACCAATTCAGCATCAAAACCGGAAGAAAATCCTACGTGAAACAGTAACCTAAAAAAACAAAACAAAACAAAAGCTAGAGACAGCATTATTTATACAGGACAACACTGACTTCCTACTAAAAAGAATATAACAAGAATCAGATATGAGCATTATATGATGATTAAAATACAAATTCATTAAGGTATAACATAGTACATATATATATGTGCATGAAAGGAGTGTCAAAATATATTAAGCAACTACACACATGAAGTGATCATGACAGAGTCAGAGCAAGAGTACAGCATATGGAAAGTAGAATATAGACCAAACACGATGGCTACTCAATACTTCTATTGCAGACTACAACACCCTAAAGGAAAGAGAGAGCAAAAGGGAATGCCCTGCCACAAAGGTGGGGAGGGCGGATGGGTTGAGGCTGTGGGAGGGCTACTGGGATCATTGGTGGTGGAGAATGGGAACTGGTGGAGGGATGGGTACTCGATCATTGTATAACTGAAACCCAAGCACAAAAATTTGTAAGTCTACAACTGTACCTCATGGTTTTTCAATAATAAAAATTTTTTAAAAAATGAGTCTCCTTAGAAAAAGACCCTTGTTCACTGGGCCTGTTTTGGTAACTCCCCGATCTTACACTCCTGCTCCCCCGTGGCCTTTGCTGTTAATGAAGCGCACTTGAATATGACTTCTGGGCTGTGGAGTGAGTTGCTGTTGCCCGGCTCTCCTGTACAGACAGGAAGTGCACCTTTACTAGTGAAACTCTCCTGACTTGCTTTTACCAGCCCGTCTGATGCTTGACTTCCTGCCCAGCCTCTGAAGACCCCAGAGGAGCACAGAGTGTTTTCCTCTGCATCTGAACTTTGATCACATATTCCCAACAACTTCACTCCTAAGGTATTCAATAGAAACCAAAACACATCCACACAAAAACTCATGCATTATTATGATCATCCAGTTTTCCATCAAGTAATTATAATGTGGTTTACAACGAAATATTATTCAGCCATGAAATGAATGAGTCTGCACAGGCTGGGTCAGGGACAGACCTTGAGATTTTCACACAATCCCATGAAACTAGATAGCCTGTTCCATGCATCTGTTGTCACTCAAAGTCCATGATAGGCAGATCTGTATAATCAGAAAGTAAATTGGAGGGTGGGGAAGATTTAGGAGGAAAAATGAGTTAGTAGAGGATTAGGGGGATAGATAGTACAGTAGATGAGGCATTTACTTTGCATATAGTTGACCTGGGTTCGATCCCTGGCACTTTATATGGTTCCCAGAGCCCCACCAGGAGTGACCCTGAGTGCAGAGCCAGGAGTAAGTCCTGAGAACTGCTAACTGTGGTCCCCCAAAACAAAAATGAAGTGAAGTATTTGGTTTGGGGTTATGTGGTAGGCTGATGGCGATGAAGAACTGTTTTAAAATATGATTATGGTAGGTGCCAGAGTGATAGTACAGTGAGTAGAGCATTTGCCTTGCATACAGCTGACCTGGGTTTGATCCCTGGCACCTCACCTGGGAGTAATTTTTTAGTACAGAGCCAGGAGTAACCCCTGAGCACCCCCATGTGTGCCCCCAAACAAAAACAAAACAAAAATATGGTTATGGTAGTGATTGCAAGGGTCTGTGAATACTAAGGTCCACTGAATTGCACACTTGAAGCGAGTAAATTGCATGTTATGTAAATTATATATCAACAAACCTGCTGTAATTTGGGGGACAGCCTTTTTGGGGGAGCCACGCACGAATGGTGCACAGGGGTTACTCCTGGCTCTGCACTCAGGGATCACTCCTGACGGTGCTCATGTGCCCATATGAGATGCCAGGAATCAAACCAGGGTCTAGTGTGTGCAAGGCAAACACCTACCTGCCATTCTATCTCTTTGGTGTCTGTGTTTTCTATTAATTTCTTTGTTTTAAAACATTTCAAATGGAAACACAGATGAATGAACAGTATAATGAGCCCCTGCCCACTTGAACAAGTATCAACACAATTTTCTTTTGAAGACACGCTTTGCATAAATATTTATCCACATTCCACACTATTGCCTTCCATTTATACTCAATTCAATTCCGTTCAGCCCATTTCCTGGCCCTCCCAAGGCCTTCCCAGCATTCCCGAAGGATAGGATAGATTTCACCTTAGCTCTGCTCTTGGGCGGCTTCTAGTCCCATGGGGGAGGCAGAAATTGAACTGGGGTGACCAGAAGGAGCAGAGGCCAAGTAACTGGAGAGCGTCCAGGCACCATCCTAGCATGGCATCGCCAAGACGCTATTATCCCAGCTGACTAGCCGGGGTCAAACCTCCATCCATGCCTTTCCCCTTGTTGACACAAGGGGGCACCAGAGACAGCCTTTCACAGTCGGCTCTGCGCCCTCCCGCGGGGATGGGCTTTATCGCCTTGTTACTGGGGGTCCTGGGTAGGGCCCTCTCTGGCTTTTAGGAGCCTCCCACGGAAATGAAAGACGAGGATGGTGTGAGCAATCAAGATGCCCCAGGGCCACAATCTGGGTCTTCCACCCTCCTCTAATTCTGATCAACTCCGTGTGTCCAGCACTGCATCTGTTTCCGGGTGGTCTGGGGGCTTCATGTGGGTGCAGGCTAGTGGCCACCAAGGCTACTTCCTATGTTCCATGGGGCCCAGAAGGCAGCCTAGGAGTGACCTGGAGAGAAAACAGCGGCCTGCAGTAATTACGGTGCGCCCGGGCTGGGTAAGGGGTCTCCCTCCGGATGCCCCCCGCCCCCACTGTCAACCTCTCTGGCGAGGGACACCCCAAATCCTGCCACGACGTTAGAGAGGTGAGTGGAGGAAGAGCAAGTTGATGAGGGGACTTCTGAAGGCAGTGTCCCAGTGTCCGGCGCCCTGCCACGGCCGTGGAGAGCCACAGAGGCGGTAAGGCTGAGCGCAGGCAGGGCCCTGGGGTATTTGCTATCTTGAACTGGGGATCTGGGGCAGTGGGCCAGACTTAGCTCTGTCTGCCTCTGCTGGGGGTGTCTCTCTGCTGGTAGGTCAACATACCCCACTTGGCGTGGTCCCTGTTTGTCTCAGGATGCACCCTCCTAATCTCGAGAGCTGACGCAGCCCGCCAGGACACAAAGCCACGCCCCACATAGCCAAGCAGGAAGGGCGAGCTCACGCACCCCGAAGCCCCGGACCCCCTACTGTGTGCGGGGGGTGGGGAGGCCTGGCGGTGGGCATCGCTTGCAGCGTTGGACTTTCCTTTATCACGTCCTTGCCCTCGGGAAGCAACTCATACTCACTTCTCGGTGGAGGAAGTCAGACTCTGTGATGCCGTTGTAAGCATTGGCCCAGGCTTTCCGGATCCAGGGCTGCATCTCTGGCCTTCTCTCTGCCTGCTCTCTGCTCCAGCTCGGAATCACCACTTAGGGTCCTACCACAGCGGCCCTTCCCACTGCAGCTTGAGTGGCACCTGGCCCAGCAGCGGCTGGTTTCCACCCAGCTCACTGGCTTGCCTGGCATTGTCAAGGCCCGGGGTCAGGCATCAGTAACTGCAGCCAGTTGTGTCATGTTTGTGCGCACAACACACACACACACACACACACACACACACACACACACCACCTACCCCTAATTTCCTTATCTCAGTGGAGTCATCTCAAGAATTAAAGTAGGCAGCACATGTCATGTTTTCAGTTCCTAGCCTGACCCAGGGCACTCACCAATAGTTAAATTTGTTTTAGGGCCACACCTGGAGGTGCTCAGGGGTTACTCCTGGCTCAGGGATCATTCCTGGCAGTACTCAGGGAACCATATGGGATGCGTGGGATCAAACCCAAGTGGCACATGCAAGACAAGTGCCCTACCTGCTATACTCTTTCTAGCCCTAGTTAACTTTATTTTTATTTTTCGGTTTTTGGATGACACCCTGGCTCTGCACCCAGGAATTACTCCTGGCAGTGCTCAGAGAACCATATGGGAACCTGGAGATTGAACACCGGCCAGCTGCATGCCAGGCAAGTGCCCTACCTGCTATGCTATCTCTCTTGCCCTGGCTATCAACTGTCAATGTTCTAGTTTCTTGCATGATTCTCACCCAGTGGTCCCATGTACACCCTCTGCCATGCACCAGGCCACACGCAGTAGGCGCGGGCTCAACCAGACTCACCTACACACCTACATGCTCTCCCAGGGCAAGGAAACAGCCTGCCACAAGCTCAATCACACCCTCTGGGGTGCTCTCTGGGGTGAAGGCAGCTGAGATATCCGTGTGGCAAGCACAGGGAGTTGGGCCCCGGGGTCCACCCAGGCTGGCTGGGGAGTTAGACTAAGTGGTCAAAGTGTGGCCCGCTGTCCCATGGCAGAATTGGACAGGGTCTAGAAAACCCTCACACCCTACCCCAGACTTTCTGATCTGGAATCTGAGGGGGTTTTCTTTCTTTTTTCTTATTTGCTTTTTGGGTCACACCTGGTGATGCACAGGGGTTACTCCTGGCTCATGCACTCAGGAATTACTCCTGGCGTTGCTCAGGGGACCATGTGGGATGCTGGGAATCAAACCCGGGTTGGCTGCGTGCAAGGCAAATGCCCTACCTGCCGTGCTATCATTCCAGCCCCCTGGAATCTGCATTTTAGTCAGACCCTCAGAGCATCAAGCTGGACGAGGCGGGGGCCTCTGGGGGCTTGTTGCCAGCCCCCACCTTACGGCCGCCTAACAAGATGTCCCAGCTCCTCCTCCCAGCCTGAGCCCCTGTCTGCAGCCCTGAACTAGACTATAAATAGCACAGGCCCTCCCAGGGCTCTGAAGGACTGGGGGCTGGTGAGGGCAGGTGGGCCCAAGCAACCAGAGCTAGTGCCCACCTCTTGGTCCCCTCCCAGGGTGTGTCCACACTCGCATGGTGGGAGGGTCCCCGCCTGGCTGCCTCTCTGGCTCTGAGTGGGCCGCAGCTCTGTCCCTGGGGCCGTGGGAGCAGACGCCTGGGCTGGCGCCCTCTCCTTATCCCCGCTGGGGCTAATTTTAGGCCTGCCCTGACAGTCGCCTGAGCTCACCCTGGGTCAGTTCCCAGCCACTCGGTCTTGGGGTTGATTGGGGTCAGCTGGGGAGTGGGCCAGGCCGGCCCTGAGCTGGGGCTCCCGCCAAAGAAACAAGACTCCTTCGCCCCTGGCCGCTGTCTGTAGTGTCCAGAGAGTGGGGCTGGCTGGGACATGGTGTTGCTGTCACCCTGACGCCCCCCAGGGAACCCTGCAGACCCCAGGCCCCATGGAGCTCAGGGCCCTGACCTCGCCTGTCCTGCCACAGAGCCCAGCCACAGCTCGGCACCGCCCAGCAAGGGGCACAGACCTGGGCACACCAGGCCGGGCCGCACCCCAGCTCTGTGGCAGAGCCCTGGAGCCACATCTGAAGCAGCCTGTAGAGGTCAACCCAGGGCTGGGGACCCCCGTTCAGAGGGTACCGAGAGGGGAACCTTTCTACATCCCTCCCTTAATTTTTTGCTTTGGGGCCACAGCTGCAATGTGTCGGGCTTCCTCCGGGCTCCTCTGTGCTCAGGGGTCACAGCGAAACTTAGGGGACCCATATGGGGTGCCAAGGATGGGACTGGGGTCAGCGACCTACAAGGCAACCTGACCTGCTGTGCTGCCTCTCTGGCACACCCTGTCCTTCCTTGATGCCAACCAAACACAAGCTTCTGCGCCCCCCCGCAGTGCCAGCAGGTGGCAGCGGTAGGGAGGGTCTGCTCTGTCACCAACATGCTGCCTTGGTTTTCTACCTGCCGTGGAAGGGGCTACATCCTCAGGGTGGGGGAGGGGCAAGGGACAGAATTGATATGGGGAGGGGCTGGAGCAATAGCACAGCGGGGAGGGCGTTTGCCTTGCATGTGGCCAACCCGGGTTTGATTCCCAGCATCCCATATGGTCCCCTGAGCACCGCCAGGAGTAATTCCTGAGTGCATGAGCCAGGAGTAACCCCTGTGCATCGCCGGGTGTGACCCAAAAAGAAAATAAATAAATAAAAATAAATAGTTTTGTGCTTGGGAGTAGGTATCGAGAAGTAAAGGAATTGATGAATCATATAGAAGCTTCATTTTTTACTTTCCTGAAGAATCTCCATCTTGCTCTCCATATAGACTGAACCAGATGACATTCCCACCAACAGCAAATAGGGTTACTTTTTCACGTCATCCCCATGAATAATGGGCTTTTGCAGTCTTTTTATACATTCCCCTTACATATTACTAGATTTCAATTTCCTTTCTCCTGATTCGCATGTTCTGGTATTCTGCTTCCTCCTGATTCAGTCTGAGCAATTTGTAATTTATCTCTACCATGTTCTCCAGCCCAGTGGCATAGAGCTGTCTACAGTAACCTCTGATGATCTTACGTTAGAGGTTTCTGTTGAAATTTCTTCTCCATCAGCCCTTATCCAACTTATTTTCGAGCTCTGCATCTTCTATCTCATCATGAATCTAGCTAATGATGTCCATCTTGTTCTTTCAAAATACGGCTCCTGGTTTCACTGACCCTTTGCATTTTCTTGATTATTGTATCACTGATTTCTTTTCTAATTTTTATTAACCCTTCTTCAAACTTACTTTAGGGTTCAATTATTGTTATTCTTCCAGTTTTCCAAGCCGCAGCATTAGGTTATTAATTAGAGCTTTTCTTCTTTCCTGATGAAAGCATATGCTATGATGACCTTACTTCTTGGTATTGATTTCATTTCTGATCCCATTCTTGTTCATTACAAGGAATCTTATTTCTTTTTTTATTTTTCCTTATTTCTTAACTTCCACTTCGACCCAGGAGCTACTTAAAAATGGTTGTTTTCTAAATATTAGAGCTTTCTCCAACTTTCATTCTTTGTTTCACTTCTACCTTCATGCCACTGTAGTCTGAGAAGATACTTGGAATATTCTTTCTAGCTTGTGGCTTTGTGGACACTCAAATTATGCCCCAGCATTATGAGCTATCCTGGAGAATGTTCTATGTAGACTGGAGAAGAATGTGTATTGAGACTTTTATGGACTAAGGATTCTGTACATATCATTTAGTTCCAGATTCCCCAATTTCTCATTTAGGGCTCTGATTTCTTTCTTTTTTCTTTTTTTTTGCTTTTTGGGTCATACCAAGCGAGGCTCAAGGGTTATTCCTGGCTCTGCACTCAGGAATTACTCCTGGGGGTACTTGGGGGACCATATGGGATGCCGGGAATTGAACCCAGGTCAGCTGCGTGCAAGGCAAACACCTTACCCGCTATGCTATCGCTCTGGCCCCAGGGCTCTGATTTATTTACCTGATTATTTTTTTCTGACTGATCTGTCCAATGATGAGATGGGCCATTCAAGTCTCTCACTACTATTGAACTACCTCCAATGTATCTCTTCAGGTATATTAGCAGTTGCTTTAAAAACTGTATTTTGTGCATACATATAGTAAGAGGTCCTCTTAATGTATTGATTCTTTAGGCAGTACACAAGGTGGTAACCCTCTCACATTAATTTCTATAGCATGAATGCTATCTGTCTGATAAAAAAAAAATAGCTATTCCTTTTTTTCCCTTCTACCATTGCCCTGTCTGATAGTTCTCTAATCTTTCACCCTAAGCGGGCATTCATCCTAAGAATTCAAGTGTATCTGTTTTAACAATAAAAAAAAAGTCTAATTATTTTTCTGACACTTTTAGGATACATTCAGACACTCTGGGCCATCTGATATGAGTTCAGTCCACTGATATTTAATATTAAGTAATATGTTGCCATTTGAGTATAAGGATTTTAGTCATTTTTGCCATTCAACGCTTGCTTTTTCAAAAGAACCCATTCAGTTTTGCAGAGTTAGATACAATAAATTTCATGCTATTATTTGAACCCAGAATCTTTTTATTAATCTCTCAAGTCTCGGTGATTATAGAAGAGGGGATTCTTGGTTGTAGGTTAGTTCAGTACTTTGAAAACAGAATTCCATTCCCTATCTGCAAGCAGAATTTCATTTGGAAATTCTGAATTTTCCCATTTCTTATGAGGTGCCAGGATTTATAATACCTTCAGTGGCAGATTCATGCCCACACTGTCCCAACAGAACACTCAACACCAGAGAGGCCACTTCCCTACACCAATGTCCCAAGAACCTTTCATCCCCTCTCTCCCTCTCCAGGTAAATTCAGTTCTGTGAACCAACTCTGAAGTCCTTTTTCTTTGGTGATTTTTCACTCCCTTAGTATGTTCCCTCCACCCAGATCCCCCATTTTCCAGTAGCTTGAAAAATCCATGATATATTATGGTTCCCACCATTCTTTCTATTTCCTCTCCTTCTGAAATTCCTAATTTGCACGTTGTTCTTTTTGCTATTGTCAATTATCTTTAATCTTCCTTAATTTTAGAAGTCCCTTTTCTATTACTTTCTCCTTATTGCTGATGTCCTTAACATGTCCTCATGGTCACCGATTCCATTTTCAGCTTCCTCCAAGCTGCTGACTACTGTAACTGCATTCTTTGGCTCAGTCAATCCTATATATATGAATGAATTCTTTGGTTTTGCCAACAATTTTTCTTTGGGTTTACTGAATTTCTCCTCCAGTGATTTACTCAGTTCAGTAAATTAAAAACTTATTTTAAGAGCAAATATGCATAGCCAATCTCCATATATGAAGATAAAGTATAATTTTTAAGTGGACCAGAATATAGCACAGGAATAAAATTCTGTAGGTAAACAAATCTATACACATCTTGAGAATTCCCTAGAATGCAGAAAAACATTTTTAGAAGTGCAAAGTCTTCAACTGGCAAGACAATACCGTGGTAAATGAGTTTGTCTTGTATCCTGCAGAAATCTGAATCAAATACACAAAGCCATGTTTTGTTCCTCTGGGCACACTTTTTATTAACTCTGACAGAAAGATCCCTGTTACTGTCTCCCCTCCACTCCCCAAACAAAAGTGCAAAACTCAGGTGAATGAGTTATTTTATTTGGCCTATTCAAATAAGGGGGTTTAAGGCAAAACTTTCCAAAGCAAGGTACAAAAACTGTGCCTTAAAGACGTGACATTAAAGTTAATGTTTTTTAAACATCTAAACTTTGTAAACCAACCAGTCTGTGGCTCTGATTCTGTGAAAATAGATTTTCTTAATAAATTAACAATAAATTAGGTGAAGGATCACTGTCACTGTCCTCCCGTTGATCGTCGATTTGCTCGAGCGGGCCCAGTAACGTCTCCATTTTGAGACTGTTGTTACTGTGTTTGGCATATCGAATACATCACGGGGAGCTTGCCAGGCTTTTCCGTGTGGGCGAGATACTCTCGGTAGCTTGCCAGGCTCTCCGCGAGGGGCGGAGGAATCGAACTGGCGCGGCCGGGCCAGTGGTTTGCAAGGCAAACGCCCTGCCACTGTGCTATCACTCCAGCCCAGGTGAAGGATCATTTAGGTCAAAATGAAAGGTAAGTTCCACACAAGGAGAAAAACCTTATAAAACACATTATCTGACAAAGGATCACTAAACAAATATATACCTGCATAGCCACTGGGTATAGCCCAATCATAAAAGCAAAAGGGAAGGAATGATGAAGTACTACCCTGAAATTAGTCTGTATGATACTTACCAAAACCTATTGGTCTAAACCATAGTGCACACAATACCAAGAGTGAACTCACATGGAAAAAAAAAATTTTAATTTAGAATAACGTCAATATTGGATTTGGGAAGATGGCTCAAAGAGCTAGCGTGCACACCTTGTATGTGGGAGGTCTGAATTCAAACCTCACCACATGGTCCCTTCAAATACCACCAATATGGTACTTGATAGCCCAAGCACCAAGCTAAGAACAGATGCCAACCAATTTTTATTTCTGGCCCTCCGAAATAAGTGAACTATAACTGAAATGACAGAGGGAGAACTAGCATTGGTGAAAGGTGTATTTTGGGATTCCGGTACACTGCAAGCAAAATTTTTCTGTTAAAAAAAAATGCACTTAAAAACATAACTTGGGAGTTGAAGAGAGAGTACTAGAGGCAAGCATTTGCCTTGCATACAGTTGAAAAAGTTCAATCTCCAGAAACCCATAAGGTCCTCAGTACCTGTATGAGTGACCCCTGAACACAGATCAAGGAGTAAGTCCTGAGCACAACCAGTTGTGGCCCCCAAAAATAAATAAAATAGGAGGCTGGAGCAATAGCACAGCGGGTATGGCATTTGTCTTGCACGTGGCAACCCAGATTCAATTCCCAGCATCCCATATGGTCCACCGAGCACTGCCAGGAGTAATTCCTAAGTGAATGAGCCAGGAGTAACCCCTGTGTATCGCCGGGTGTGACCCAAAAAAGAAAAATAAACAAAACAATAAATAAATGAATAAAATAATAACTACAGGATAGGGATGTAGCTACGTGACAGAGCGCATGTTTTGTACATGAGAAGCTCTAGGTTTAATTCCTCTTACTATAAGCCTCTCCCAGAATAAACAGAGAACAAGATACATCCCCCACAACAAATAAGAAACAAGTTAAGAAAATGAGAAAGAAAGAGAGGAAGGAACATATGAATTTTTAAATACTCAAATGTATTTGAAGAGAAAAAGTATATTTTCTCTCCAATTGTGATTGTATTCAATTTTTCCAACCACCCCTCAAGTCTGCCCCGAAGCAGGCCCACAATAATTTATTTTATATTGCTGGTTACCAATAATTTGCTAAAATAACAAAAAAAAATTTCCTTAAAAGAAAATTAGTGTAAATTATAGTATCTCACCATGGAGACATTAAGTCCTTGTATGAGGAATCACTGTAACGTTGTTACAGGTAAAGCCTTCTTATTTATGTTTTGTTAGCTGAGATTGGTTGCCTTCTGAATTGCATCCCATTCAATTCAGTGTGCTAATACTGGATTTTTGCTTTTAGGGTTTGAAGATATCCAATGAAATCGAGAGTTTTTAACTGGGTGCTGCAGTGGAGTTAAATTTTTAACTGGGCAACAGCACTGAGGTGTGGACGTTACTGCGGAGCTTCCTAAGAACAGGGAGGGGGCAAAAATTCTTTTTATTAGAGACTTAGTAGAACTCATCTAACATCACATTGACAACTTGACAAATTTACTCCAAAAGAGGCAGATCACTCATAAAAATTTGTTTCTTGGATATCAACTCATAAAAAATACATACTTTAGAATGCTTACATTACTGTGAAAAGACTTAAAAATGATAGAATAATATCTCTTTAATTGAAAACTGTGGACCAAATTTTGGGAATCTGCAGTATTTCATGCATGATCAAATTCTTATATAAACAATAATTGGCAGTGAAAGCTTCTATAATTATGGCACTGCAATGAGGAATTGAGAAAACTGAAACATGGAATTAAACTAATTTCACATACAAATAATTGCCAATTAGAGTCAGGACACACTATATATAGATTTCATAATAATTAGGACAGAAAAATTAGGTGAAGGATCACTGTCACTGTCGATTTGCTCGAGCGGGCCCAGTAACGTCTCCATTTTGAGACTGTTGTTACTGTGTTTGGCATATCGAATACATCACGGGGAGCTTGCCAGGCTTTTCCGTGTGGGCGAGATACTCTCGGTAGCTTGCCAGGCTCTCCGCGAGGGGCGGAGGAATCGAAATGAGGTCATAAGAAATGAGGTTTATCACAAGAAAGATAGTAAAGAATAGAGCTGTTCAACCCATGCATGGCCTTTGCTACAAAAGCCACTACCTGATATAGGTGGGTATATATGTCATTGTCCTCAGCCTGTTGAAGAACATTCAGGATCCTCTTAGCCTGTTCTTTCCTGTCAGAATTCACCTTGCACTATTATATTTCATGACCCTATAAACAATATTGGTTTAACTTTTGTGCCATGAGAAAAAAGACTGCAGACCACTAGAAAGACATAAAAAATTTCTATACCAATCAGTTACTAAAGGAAGGGATTAAATATTTGGAGTAAAAAAGTCAGTCATATTAAAGAATAGATTAGAAAGCTGATGCCGAAGGTATACATAAAACTTACGGACACCTATTTTCATTTTTAAAAAGTCACATTAAATTAAGATAATTAATTTCACTGTTGGCTTCTTTACCAACGAAATGGCATGTCGGATTTTGGAAGGGAGAACATTGGGAAAGACATATCCATGCTGTGGAATTTGGTATGTGGGCAAGTAAGCGAAGCTATCGAAGAGATCCAAGTAGAAGTCATGGATAATCTTCTCCATTGGACTTCTGGAAGATGTGATAGACTCACAGAGCTCCCATTTGGTGGTCATTCTAGGATCTCTTCTAAAACTTTGCAGCCCTTTCTCCCCCTCCATAAAGTAGAATTTTTTACAAAGGAGACAGTGATTGGATCCCATTAGGAATTTTGGGACAACAGCAACACTGGTCAAGCAAAACCATCAACTGAATATGATGTGGTCAATTTCATTGTGGAACTGTCCATTGGGAGACTCCCATGTCCACCATTTAGATTCAACCTTCAGATACTGTGAGTTACCATGGATGGTCTTGGTCAACATGATGAACTCAGTCTCTCACCCTGTTTGTTCCATTCTAGACCATGGGTCCCAGTGTGGAGTTCTTTGGTTGATCCTTTCGGTCCTATCTGGCATTAAGAAAAAGAATCTTGCTCATTTCTTACTATGATCTATTTAGCCTTTGCTGAATACAGATAGAGCTTGAATATTTAAGAACAATGGTGGCATGTTTTAGGATGGCAGGGAAGATAAGTTTAAGTTATGAGTCAAATTCCAGCTATTTTTCCAGGTTTGATTCTTATTTTTTGGTGGGTGGTGGTAGGGGTGGCACACTGGCATTGTTCATGTGACCACATGGTGTACTGGGAATCAAACCCAGATGACTGTGTGCAAGGCAAGCACCTACCCACTGTACTATATCTCTGGGCCCCCATGTTTGACTCTTTTGTTAAGAAAAAATAGTAATATCTGTGTACCTGGTATGCAAATTCAGTGGACTTTGCTCCCTTGTTATCCACCGAAACACTAATGTAGGCATAGCTGTTATAATATTTTAGAGGTGTGATGAACAGTGTCATAGAGTTCATCTTAGGTTTTGTATATTTTGCAACTTGGGGTCACGCTCATTGGTGCTGATGAAGGGGGCTTGCTTCTGTCTCTGTGCTCAGGAGTTACACCTGGTGGTGCTTGGGGAAACATTGCTTGAAATCATTCCTGGGTTAGCTGCTTGCCAAGTAAGCACCTTACCTACTGTATGATCTCGTGAGCACCATAAAGCTTATCTTAAATAAGGGCAATTATTCTAGATATTCTGGGTGGGACTGATTCAGTTAGTCATTAGACTTTAAGCGCTGAACTGAAGCTTCCCTGATGAAGAAAAACATCCTCATGAACAAAGCAGCCTAAGCCCAAGCCTGAGTTCTAGTCTGCTGTTCCTTATAGCTTGTCCTCTATATTTTAGATCTGCCTGCTTAACCTTTGTAGTCACGTAGACAAAATCATTGTCATCAATCTCAATATAGATGTACAACTCGTTCGGTTTCTTTGCTTCAGCCATGACTGGAGCAGAGATTAATGTGACCCATGTGCTTTTTCATAGTTGCTAATATACATTATCATAAGCAGTTTTCTTTTAATAGGCAAACCCAGCAATACTTCAGTGTATTAATTTGGGATTAAAATTCTTCTCCAAATTTGTTATAATATTGTCCACTGGGACCTTGATTACTTCTTCATTTTATAAAACAACACGCAGCTCCACTAATTTGATGATATCATGTTAATTGGAGGAGTGACCAGAAAGTCAACAATGACTCCACACATCTTTTCAAAGCAGAGGGTAGAAAATACTTCCCTACTTAGAGGCTTTCCAACTTTTAGACTTCTAAATATATCATGATATGCTAACATTAATTTGGAATAGGTTCAAATTGAAGAATAAGTGGCTGAGTGTAATCTTCCTGCAACAAAGATAATGGCACCTAATGAGTCTTATTTTTGAGGCATATTATGTTTCATTTTGGCATGATTTCTCAGACCAATTGATTAAATAACCAAAAAGCAGACAGTTTTCAAGAGCCTCAGGCCAAGGAAAACTATGCTGCTGGTTGAAAGTGCTAAGCTGCTGTTACTTAGCCTGTATGTCCAAATAAACCCATTTGATGGAATGAAATGGGTACAGCCAATATGCTCTGTAAAACATTTGCATAACTCTCAAGGTCAACGTTCTACTACAGTTCCACAGACTAGTGCTGGTGCATAGGTGCAGACTGGTTGAAACTACTGGTTTACTGTCTTGGTTATAATTGCCAGTCTATGGACCAATTTACTGAACAAGTGCTGGTTTTATGCAGGTATAAAAAAGTTAAAAAATGTTGCTCTAGGTGATTTATATCAGAAACCTTTATAATTTTGAATATGACCCAGTAATTTACAGACACTCGTGATTGTGGGTTGTTTCTGAAAACTCTTGATGGATCATACAGTACTAGGGATCAAACTCACACCCCCTTGAGCAATATTTCTGAACTCTAGCCATATCCTTGATTATAGGCCACTAAGATTGCCATAATAAACTGCCTGTTATAGGGTTTAATAAATATAATATTGAATGTGTTCAAGAGCATTACACCTTTAAGTATAGGTGATATGTTTGAGATCAAGCTCAAGCAGATCTTAAACTTTGGATGTGCTTTTGTGATACTTGCATTACATGCATGTGTAAAGCCCTGGGCTCAATCTTTGGAACTGCAAAAATAAAAAAATGCTTGTAATTTAAGTTGAATGGGTTGGAAGTTGCTCAAGTTGTTAAGTAATCTCATCATTCATGTTGTTCAACTGAGCTGCCCAGGGTTGCTACTTCTGACTACTTCTGGCATCGTTTCTCTCAGTTTGCACTCATGGCTACATGAGGAGTGATGCCCATTGCCTATTGAATGAAAATATTTAAAGGTCTAGTATATAAATGGTTCTGTATGGTATTCTGGGCCTACCTGTACGTAAACAATGACAACACAAGGATGTCACTTTGGCATGACCTTGATGAATATTGGTAAATAAAAATTATTCTTATTAGGCAGAACTTTAAGTACTCTTCCTAGTCTCCTTTATGCCTCCACCAATTTTTCCAGAAAATGAAGATGGCCAGTGGTAGGCAGATATCTAAATTATTTAGTGATAAAGCGGTTAGGCAAGAGACTTGGCTTGATGGTGAGGAACTTGGAAAGAACCTGACTGGAAAAGGATAACTAAAAGGTCTGCAATAAGGTGTGTGGAAAATGTGGTACAGGATATTCCATCCTGGAGAAGCATGAGAAGAGAAATTTAATTACTACCTAGACAAAATGGCCTGTTTTGTGAATATATTAACCCAATTTCCATGAAATCTCAGTTTTTTTCCAATAAACTCATGAACAAATGACTTTGATGGCAAGAATGGAGGTTATACGTGGGCTCAGTAACTGGAATTCTATTCAATAAGACTAATTCGTTTTTTTTTCTTTTTTTTAGATTTATTTATTTATTTTCCATTTTATTTTATTATTTTTTTTCCAGACTTACATATTTTTGTGCTTGGGTTTCAATTATACAATGATCAAA
>JAOXYA010311159.1:0-18741 GCA_028565675.1 Sorex palustris | reverse complement strand
TATGGGATGCTGGGAATCGAACCCGGGTCGGCCGCATGCAAGGCAAATGCCCTACCCGCTGTGCTATCTCTCCAGCCAGGAAATATTTTTAAAAGCCCTGATAGTCACACCTTCCCCAGAGCGTCATTCAGAGCAGGGAGTCCAGTCTCTTGAACACTTTTCTTTGGAATCAGAAAATATATTGCTATCACTGACCATAAAAATAAGAAACGCCCCTCCCACCCCCACACTCACACACACACACACAGTCACACATACTCACATACATGCATACATACATATACACACTCATACACACACAAGCACTCACACACACATGCAAACATATTCATACACACACACTCATATACACACAAGCACTCACACGCACGCACGCACACACTCACACATACACGCTCATAGTCACACACACATGCACTCACACACTCCCATGCACACACTCATATACACGCTCATACACACGCACACGTGGACATAAACTCATACACACGCACTCACACACATACACACTCATAGTCACACATGCATTCACATACATGCACACACTCATATACACACTCACACTCACACACACACGCACATGGGGCACTCACCCAAGGTTGAGGTGCTTGAGCTTCTGGAGGCTGCTGATCTGCGTGGGCAGCTCCTCGATCTGGTTGTTGAAGCAGTTGAGCACCTCAAGATTCTTGAGCTCCGCGACGTTGGGGGGCACGGCTGGGGGGGGCAACATGGGGCACATGAGAGCCGGAAGCCCACCTGCCCGAGCCATCCACCCGCTGCTTCTCTGCCCGGGAAAGCACTGGGGGCACCCAGCAGGGCCAGAGATCATGTCTGCATTGGACTACAGGGTACCCCACTGCCCCCACCCCAAGGTGCCCTGTTTGCACTTCCAGCCGAGGAGGGCAGCAGTGGGCAGGGCTGGATCCTGTGGGGGGGTGGGGGGATGCAGAAGCCGGAGGACTTGGTGCCTAGCACAGAGACTGGACAATGGTCACCTGGGTCTGCTAAGCGTCACTGTACCCTCCCTGGGGTCTCCTGCAGCTCGGCGGTGTCAGCCCTTCCGAGGAAGGAACTCGCCGCGCCCATTCAGGTCCCGCTGCCCCAGAGCCGCCAGCACGCGTGGCTGGAGCTGACCTCAGCGCGACCACAAAGGAAGAAACAGTCACGCTAACGCACTTCCGGTTCTGCTCTGCGGCCTCAGCACCCCCCCCGCAACATCAACTTACGAACAGAGGGACCCACACTCGCACCCTGAAGGTTCTGGCTTCCCTGGAGCATATATATATACTTGCCACCTCAGAACTAAAAGACAAAGGCTTCTTTACTTTAAAAAAAAAAAAATCTGGTTTCTGAGCTACACGCAGAGTTGCTGGGGGTGACTCCTGGCTCAGTGCTCAGGGCGGCACCAGGCTGTATCTGGGGCGCCATGGGGAGCGGGAATCACACTCTGGCCTCCCAAAGACATAATCAAGAGCTCAGCCCAGGCAACTATGGCACAAAACTTCTTCTTGAAACTCCTGGGAGCAGGTTCCAGAACTTCCAGCAGAGTGTCCTCTTGTCCCATTCCTGCACTCCGTCACCTGCCAAGCATCTGCCAGGCCACCTGAGATAGTCCACGGCTCCTAGAACCCGCTTTCGGGGAACCAAGGTCAGGGATAGACACAGGAGTGCTCAGTGCTGGCTGCAATCACTGACGCCTGTCCCGGCAGCGGGCCTGGGGGACTCCCCCAGGCTGAGCTGAGAGGCAAAGAGGACGCAGAAGCCCCCCCCGCCCATGCTATAGAGGGGGACGACCAGTCCAGCGGCCACTCTTGAGGCTTTTACTGTTGAGGGGGCAGGTCCACTCGAGTCTGGCCTCAGCCTTTCCAGTTCTGTCAAACATGAAGGAGAAGGGCCGGTGGCTGGACAGGGCAGGTCTGGACACTGAGGGGCTGGCAGGATAGCCGGGGCAGGGCAGAGGGCGGCTCAGGGTTGGGTAGGCCCGCAACAGGTAGGGCGCCTGCCTTGCACACGACCCACCCAGGTCTGAGCCCTCACACCCATAGGGTCCCCCCAGCCCCCTCCAGGAGTGACCCCTGAGCACGGAGCCAGGAGTCAGCCCTGCACCCCACCGGGTGTGGCCCAGCCCCCGGTAACCACCCTACCCACCCTAAGTACTAAGGCTCACTCGGAATCCGAGGCCTGTGGGGTGGGGGACCCAGACAGGGCTCAGAGTAGGGGCCCAAGTGGCTGCAGGTGGGGACCGAGCAGAAAAGGGTAAATTTTAACAGAATCCCCGAGGAAGCTGAGAATCCCCTCCAGAAAACACTGAACGCGGAACCCTGAGATCAGAGGGCAAAATGCCCCCTCCACAGCCCTGCACGCAGGGACACGGGTTGGTGCGAAGGACCCGGGTTTGCTTTACGGCGTCTCCAATGACTCAGGCTGTGCCCGGGGGTCTGCGGAGTGTCACTGACCTGTCTTCTCCCTGTACATAATGAGACACGTCTCCCCACACCCCTCCAGCCACCACCACTAACAGCTTCTCTCTCTCTCTCCCTCTCTTTCCCCCTTTCTCTTCCTCTTTCTCCCTCTCTCTTTCCACCCTTTTTCTCTCTCCCCCCTCTCCTTTTTCCCCTCCCCCTGACTCTTTCTTCCCCTCCCCTCTCTCCTCTGTCTCTCTTCTCCTGCCTCTTTCTCCTCTACCTTTCTCTCTCTTCCTCCTCCTCCTCTTCCTTCTTCCTCTCTCTCTCTCTCTCTCTCTCTCTCTCTCTCTCTCTCTCTCTCTCTCTCTCTCCCTTCATCGGATTAGTTTGAAGAGCAATAAAGAAAGTTCGGGCAACCCTGAGAAAATGATGAGCTCCACTTAAGCACAAAGCAAGAATAATGCCGGCAGGACCGCGGCCGCCCTCCGAAGTTACTCCGCCAATGCAATTAAAGGCCGGTCTGAAGGTATCGCCCCTTTTGACAGGATGAGAGATTATTTCACTCTCCTTGCTAAATCAGTCCAATTTAAAAGCACAAATTATGCTAAATGTGATTTAGGGCTTCGTTTTGTGGACACAAACAATAACCCAGCATTCAATTTACCCACCCTTTGGTGTGCATGCAGAATTGGTGCCAAGGGCGCTGTCCTCGCAGGAAAGGGGTGGGGGGAGCCCACATAGCTAATAGTCTCCCCAGCTAGGGAACCTACCCACCACCCCCGAGCCGCAATAAGCATCAGAAGACCTGTCTGGACGGGACCACTATTCCCTCTCTGGTGGCTGACACTCAGAGAATGGAGGACACTCATTCCATCACTCCACCTCCAGCTCCGACGCCCCACGGCCCACTGCCCACCGGGGAAGTTAACAGGGTGGCTCCTTAGTGGCGGTGAGCAGAGAGTCCGGGAAAGCCAAACAGGTCTGGGTCTTGGCAAACAAGCCAATGCACGATCATCGCTAAAACACACCCAGGTTGCCACGGCACAAGGGGGGGGGGGTGAAGTAGCCATCAAATTCTCCCAGCACATTGGCAAGTGTGCTAACGGAGCATTGCATGTTCATTTCCAACACTGTCTGTGCCCCCCACCCCCCACAGTGGCACAGGCCACTCGGGGCCAAGGGTCCGGGTCTGGTCCCTCCACGGGCAGCTCGGCCTTCCTTCACTTGCCCTGCACTTGCCGTGTGTCCACTAGCAACCTCCCCGGCCAGCCCTCTCCCTCACAAGACAGACAAACGAGCACAGCTGAGGGTCGCTCTAAACTCTCCTCCGCAGGGCTTACATACTTGGATTCTAAGAGCTGGGTTGGGGAAACCAAAAAAAAAAAAAATCCGATGACATGGATTTAAATAATGCAACAAGCAGGCCCCTCAATTAGGGAGCCCGGTCATGCAGAACTGCTGGTGACAGAGCAGTGGGGGGAACTGCTGCCCATGACGGCTGCTCTGATGCCAGGCGGGGCCAGCCCCTCCTCCAGCCTTCTGCTGAGGACCCAGGGGAAACGCTCGGCCCTGCGTGCCTAGAGAAAAGGGACAAAGGTGCGGCCACCCCCGAACAGCACTTTCCTGCACTCAGCTGTACGGAGTAGCAGGAGTGAGGCGCTCTTCCTGCGAGCTGTCCCGCCCAGACCCTCCATAGCAGGGGTGAGGCGCTCTTCCTGCAAGCTGTCCCATCCGATCCCCCCCCACTCCCCCAGATGCCCCCCAAGCACCTGAGGCTGACGTGGGCTCAGCAACCAGCCCCACAGTTTCTAGAAGGCTCCACAGGAGAGGCCCTCTCTCTTGGGGGCTCAGCAGTGGGTCCCATGGAGAGCCTCATCCGGGCTTCCTGCACCCCGTCTGCTTCTGTGGCTTCAGGAACTGAGCCCAGCACGGGCTGCAAGGCGGCAAAGCACTGCTGCCGGCTCTGGCAGCTAGCATTAGTGTTGTTACTTTTAAAGAACGGAAAAGGATAACATTGATTCTACACTAACAGATAAGTTGAAACGGAAAAGTTACTCATTCACTGTGGTGGTCTGGCCTGTCGTCTTCTGAGAGCTGGAGAGATACATATGTGGGGAGGGGTGCACATGTGTGGTGCGGTGTGCGTCATGTGGGCTATGTGGAAATGTGTGTGGGGGGGTGTGTTCATGTGTGTGCGTGGATGTGTGCGCCTGTGTGTAGGTGCACACGTATACGTGCATGTATGTGTGCATATGTATGCATGTGTGTGCCTGCGTGTACGTAGGTGCACGTGTGTGCATGTGTGTGCACGTGCATGTGTGCTACGCATGTGTGTGTGCATGCTGTGTGTGCGTGTACCTTATCAGGGAGATCCAAGAGAAGCTGCCGCAGAAAGTCTGGCCAATTCTCTCAAGTGCTCGCTGCACGCCTCCGACATGAGAACCACTGGGGGTCCTTTAAACACCGACTGTGGGGTGAGGGCTGGTGCTATCCCAGTCTCTGAGTCAGCAGACTTGGGACAGGGCAAGAGAATGAGCATTTCCTAAAGGCTCCAGGAGCGGATGACTTGGCTGGTCGGGGTGGAATTTGGGTGGATTTGTGTGTGTGTGGGGGGGGGCAACTATTTTGCTTCAGAGAAACATCCTATCACTGGCGCTACCTGGCAAGAGGGTGCGGCCCTAATGCTGAAGCTCCAGGAGGTGGAAGGGTGGATCTGGCCCGAAGTCCGTCTCCCCCTGGGTGAGGTGGGGGCTGATGGCAGAGGGAAATGGAGTGAAACACACACTGGAGAGAATGATGCACACGAGCTTGGGGGAGCCACCCTCCGCACCCCACCCATACTCCTTGGGAGGATCGGTGGCCACCTCGGACACGGTGGGCTGGAAGGAAGGGTGCCCCAGGGGGGTCCGTGTGACGAGCTGCCACTTGCTGCCTGTGAGGCTGCAGGCACTGACCGAGGAGTGCAGCCAGATGCCCACACTGGGGTGCGGGGAGCCCAGGGCAGCGGGCGGCAGGGGGGCATGAGGACACCGCTCCAGGGACTGGGTTTCCACGCTGGCACCTACCCGTCCACAGCCATCTCAGCGCCTGGAGGCTTTTCCCACAGCCAGCCCCAAAGCCAGGGGCCGCCCCACACTGCCAGGAAGAATCCAGACCCGCCCAGCCCTGTTGATCACCATTGATCACCACGGCAAAGCAGACGTGGGGCTCCGCAGGAGGTCCACACCCACTTTGGAAAGAAATACAGTCCACTGTGCCCAGGTGAGTCGAGGGGGACTCTGGCGGGTGATGCTGCCGAAGGCCAGGCCCCCGACCCCGCGTTCTGGACCCCAGACTCACTCAGTGCCCCAGGGTGTCAGTCCGGGGAGCCAGCGCAGAAATGCACAGCCCCTCCCCGACCCACCAACACCTTTATATTAAACATGGGAGGCCACCCCCAGTGATGTGATCCAGGGAAACGCCCGCTCCCTCCTCCAGCTGTCCCGGGATTCTGCAGCCTTGAACGAGGTTGCCCAGGGGAGAGGGAGAAGGCAGAGGCACATAGGGCAAGGCTGGAAGAGAGTGGTGAGGAAACTGTGGGAACCCCAAAGAGAGAGTCATGATTCAGACAAGCGGGAGGGGGAAGGGCCCCACAGAGGGACAGGGGAGCGAGGGAAGGAGGCGAATTCACAGCCAGTCTGCGACACTCGGCCTCGGGTGCTCTTCAGGGCCCAAGGGGACGCGCTCAGCAAGGGCAGGGGGAGGGCGGGGAACCAGCCCACGTCTGGCTGTGCCCAGGGAGGTATGTGGCTTCGGGGGTCACACCCGGGGCCTTGCAGGAAAGGCAAGTGCATCACGTCTGGAATATCCCACAGACCCCCAAACCCTTTCATCTGAGTGACAAGGGCTAGAAAACGCCAACCCTTCACGAGAGCGGATGTCTAGATGCATCCCAGAAACGCCAATTTCTCTCAGCAAATTGGGAGTCGCAGCCTACAAGCCGTTTTAATGACTTCACGTAAGGAAGCGGCTCTGTCTTCTTGCATACAAATAATCTCGTGCTTCAGAATTTTATAGGCAAAAAAAAAAAAAACCCCAGGTTATTCGTACTTAGAGTGATTAATGGCCTTTGTTTCCTGGCCAGAAACATGAAGGTGGATAATGAAGTGATTATCTCTTGCCATAAGGACTCGAAGTTCAAACGTATACTAACGACCAAGGCTCTGCGCATTTTATGGGAGTTCCCCCAAAACAGCCATTAAGACAGTGAATTACAGCAGGGAGAGGGTTACTTAACAACATAAAGTTTATGAAACAGTAAAACAAATTCTCACTGGAAAGGAGCTCCGCGGAGCTGAGCGTGAGGACCAGGACCGGGGAGTGAGATCTCTGTGAGGGCCCTGTTGGGGCTTCCTGGATACAGAGGTCACTCAGCACTGCCAGGGTCGAGCTGCAGAACCACTCGGACCCTTGCTCTGCACCGCAGTCAGTCTACAGCGAGCCACCAATGACCCCCACTTAACACAGCATCAAAAAAAAAAAAGCATTCCTCTTCCAGCATCAAGGGGAAACATCAATTAACATGAATATATGTGTGGGGGGCAGGGAGATAATCGAGCAACAGGGCAGATTTGGGTGGCGTGAAGTCACCCATGCAGAAATGTGCTTCCTGGCGCTTCGGGAGAAAAATCACATAACAACGCGCCTCCAAGGCCGACAAGCCGGGTTTCTGGTCTAGGGAATCTTGTAGAAACTGCACGGGGGAACTCAGGGCTGGGCCCAGCAAGCTCCAGGAGGGCTGATGGACAGGTCCTAAAAGTGACACCCAGCTTAGCTGGGCAGGGCGCCCAGGGAGCAGTTTTTCATTTGGGAGGGGCTCCGGGGGGAGGGGACAGAGGCAGGGCCTGGGGACAAAGCAAACAGGGGGTGGGAGGCATGGATGAGGGTGGGCTCCTGCCAGAAAGGGGCGCAGGAGAGTGGGGGACGGGGCATTTTGGGAGCTCCACTGGAGCTGGGAAAAGCACCCTCAGGTCCACCTTCCATCACAACGGGAGTTACAAGACAGCAAATTCAACTTTACAGGACAATGAAATTTAAAGCAGACACACTAGGTGAGGGAAAGGAATATTCTGAGAAAGTCCCCCAGAAGGATTTCCATACTGCATTAAAAATCTTTCTTTCTTTTTAAGTTTGGAAATGTAAAAAATAAATAAAGTAACAACCATCACAATCATCTCCTTTAAGAAATGGCCTGGGGGTAGTCTGTGGTGATTTTCAAGCTCCAACTGCCTCTTTTTTTGTCTTTTGTTTTGCTTTTGGGGTCACATCTGGGCTAAAGCAACAGCACAGCGTGTAGGGGGTTTGCCTTGCACGTGGCCGAGTCGGCCAACCGGGTTCAATTCCTCCACCGCTCTTGGAGAGCCAGGCAAGCTACCGAGAGAGAGTATTTCGCCCGCACAGCAAAGCCTGGCAAGCTCCCCATGGCGTATGCTATATGCCAAACACAGTAACAACAAGTCTCACAATGGAGACGTTACTGGGCCCACTGGAGCAAATCGATGAACAATGGGAGGGCAGTGCTACAGTGTTACCATGGGGTCACATTTGGCTCTGCACTCAGGAACCAATCCTGGCAGTGCTTGGGGGACCACATGGGATGCCAGGGAGCAAACCTGGGTTGGCCTCGTGCAAGGCAAACGCCCTCCCCGCTGTGCTGTCACTCTGGCCCCATCTCCAGCTGACTTTGTAGAGGTGCCAAATGGACAGGTTCGAGGGTGGTTCTCTAGAAACTACTCTGAAAACACAGAGAAACTCCTGCCAAGGCTCTGACTGCCACAACTTGGGGAAGAGGAGGAGCAGCAGTCTGCCTGAAGAGGAAGAGGATGCATCCAAGCACTGCAGGCGGGATTCGAGACGATACAGCCCGACTGCCTGATGGTGTCGGCAGGAAAATACACCAGCGAGGGACCCCTCAGAAGGCAAGCTCAGGGAGCACCGTGTGTCCACTGTTAAGAGTTTTCGTCCTGGGGAGCACAGCCAGCTGTCACCCTGCTCTCTACCAGGGACAGCGGCTTATGGGATGTGCAGAGCTGCTTCCGGTTCATCTCCAAACATGGGGACAGGAGCACAGCTTGGCCTGGCCTGCGGAAGGCCCTGGGTTCAAGCCCTAGCACTGCCTACAGAATTGGCCTGGCCCGTAATGCTGCCCCTCCCTCAGACAATGGCAAAGAGACCTTGCAGAAAACAGGAATAAAACAGGAACTAAGGCCTGATTAAGACCCTCACCCATCCACAGCCAACAGACCTAGAGAAGCTCCAGCAGGAAAAAAAAAAAGGCCAAGAAAGGAATTTCAAAGACCATCGCCACTCCCAATCCCTCTGGTAACCTCGTTAGCAATGGACTTGGAAGTAGGTAGAAGCCCCACGTGAGGGCAGGTTGGAGAAACCCTATAAAGGCCACCTTGAACAAAGGGAGGACACACATATACTGTCTGAGCCCATGTGCAACTTGCGCCCACGTGGCCAAGCACATGTGTCGCCCACACCTCCCCTCTTGAGATGTGGACTTTCATGCTTTCCTGTCTAATGCTGGGATACGTGTAGGGTCTCTCTCTCTCTCTCTCTCTCTCTCTCTCTCTCTCTCTCTCTCTGCCCTTGGAGAAGCCCGGGTTCTCTCTTGAGCACGATACTCTCCATTCTTCCTCCCTCCTTCCCTTCAAAACCTCCAAATTAAAAGCTGTGTAATTTTCACTGCTTGTCTACTCCTGAAATCCCTTATTGCAAGGCAAGACAAGAACCAGTAACCCTGGTGGCAGAGGCGATCGGGAGGAAGTGACCGTCTTTCTCCTCCCTGCTCACATCAGCCACCCAGGGGACCCCCCGACATCATGACGTCCCCACCACCACCCCCCAAATGACCTGAGAGACATTTATTGAAAACAGCAGAGAAGGCCCATTAGGTCTGAGAGGTCTGAGAATCCCTTCCCAAGGCTCATGCCTCCCATGCACGGATCAGCAAGGACGGGTCCCCCTGACCCCACACGCTCCCAACCACAGGCTGGGCCTGTCCCAAGATTCTCACCCACAAAACTGTCCCCTTCAAACAGTGCCTGTGGGAGTGCAGGGCTTAACCAGCATCCTGAGACTCCAGGCCTAGTGCAGTTTTCCAAGAAAAGGGATTCGAGGATTTGGATTTTTTTTTTCTGGGGATGGGGTGGGGGAGTGCATAGTTGCTGTTGTTTGGGGGCCACACCCCTGTCATGCTCAGGGCTCATTCCTGGAAAGTCCCAGGGGGTCACATCTAGGGCTGGGGAATCGAACCCAGGTCAGCCGTGCCGTGTGCAAGGCAAGTGTCTTACTTGACTCTTGTCCTCTTTACCCCTCTAGAACCGGACCAGGTGGTTGTTGGTTCCTGGGGCTCCAGCTATGGACTCATAAGTCCCCCAAGACCCAGCCAGCCGCCCTGACCTCTCTCGCATGCCTCGCAGATGCCCGTTCTGGGGTCCAGGGCAAATCCACTCTCCCCAGGATAACTGACTTGGAGGAAAACCAACAATAAACTCCCATCTGCGGGCCATTTTTTTTTTACGGCACCCTAACTCCAGGCACCGCCTAATGGATACTGCTTAATTAATAGCTGTCAAACTCCAGAGTACACTGTATATTTTTGCCAATCTAATCTTTCCCACGACGGCCCCGGTAACGAACTGATAAATGGGCACTAATTAAAAAAAATAAGCTATTGATCACAGCCTCGTATCATAAACACTTTGCTGCTCCGTTAAAATGCAAACAGCAAGTTGTTTTGATATTGTCACAAGATAAATGCATGATACAGAGACCATTTATTTTGCAGATCCCCCCTCACCCCTGCTCCTAGTTTAATTTCATCCAAGCCTTGGGAGAACTTCTGCATCCGGCATGACAAATAATCTACGAGAGGGGAACGGAACAGGCAAGGGGAGAGCTCGGAAGGTCACTTGGAAGAACGGGGAGGGTCCCTCTGCTCATTCACCGCCACAGTCCATGACCCATCCCCCCACCCCCACGCCAGGAAAGGGCTTCGGCCCATGATGATGTTGACACTTGCTTAATTTCATTCCTTATATGAATTGGAGCAATAGTCCAGCAGGGAGGACGTTTACCTTGCACGTGGTTTGATTCCCAGCATCCCATAGGGTCCCCCCAAAACCGCCAGGAGTAATTCCTGAATGCAGAGCCAGGAGTAACCCCTGAGCATCACCTGGTGTGACCCAAAAATTTAAAAAAAAATTTTTTTTAAATTTCATTCCTTATCACTGGACCTGTGTACTTGGAGAACAGAATCATTATTATTTTTTTTTTAGAGGAAATCTGCTGCTGAAGTCATTAAAATCCCAGGTCTGAGCGCTCCACTTTCCATCGCACCGACGTTAAGGAGTCCGAGGAACTGCTGAGGCTCACAGCCGCTCAATCGCTCTCTGTGAGGGGCTTCTGAGGGCATTGACGCCATACTAGCTCCCTTCTTGCTCACCAGGACTTCAAATTTCTACCTAAGCTCTAGCTGAGAGGCCAGAGTCTGGAAACGGAAAAGCAATAAACCTTTCGCCATAAAACTTAAGTTTCCTGACTCGGTCTTTGCCGTGGTCACAGCTGGGGCAGGCAGAGCAGCAAATGTGACATGACCGCGTAGTGACCAGAAGAAAACAATGACATTCAGAGAATCGCCCCCTTAGTGGGGGTTGACAAGGAGCGCTCCCCCACACCCCTCAGTGTTGGCACGGAGCGAAGCTGATGAACGGTTTCTCTTATCTGGACGCCCGGGGCGTCCCTCAGAGGTGGATGGGCTGAGCCTCGTCATCCAAGATGTTGTGGCCATACTTAAGGTGCCAGCCCTACTGTATGTGGATTTTGTTATATGAAACTGCTTTTAAAAAGTAATTAAATGAGCTTCAATGAAAGGATAGGAGCTGGAGAGAGAGAGAGCACAGCGGAGGCACTGGCCTGGCACAGAGCTGACTCAGGTGCAGTTTCTGGCACCCTCGATGGTGTCTCGAACCCCTACCAGGAGTGACCCTGGAGTACAGAGCCAGGAGGAAGCCCTGAGCACTGCAGGGGGCAGCCCAGAGCAATGCCCGGAGGGTCCTTCTCCTGGAAGCTGAGAGTGATCCGTCTCATCACGTACAATCAACACTCTTCCCACCTTCTGAAATGACTTTTAGAAGCACCAGGACAAAAAAGCACCAGCTTCACGTGCTCCTGAGTTCCACATGGTTGTTTTTCATTAAAATCTGGTGATACAGTAGGTATTGTAAACTTGATTCCACCGGGGAAGGGGGGTAGAAATCTCATATACACCCAATACAAAATGCTAACCAAAGGCAACAAATTTCTTCCAAATTAGATACTGGAAGAGAAAAAGTTTAGAAAGAGCAACTCTAACCCTCCCCAGGCTGATGCATGAGAGAAATGAACCCTTCAATTTGGGGGAAGCAAGAGAGGAAATTAACATACCTCTGCAGGGAAAAGTATTACCTTAATTACTGTAAAGCTGCATCACGTAAATGGCATTTGTGACATTCCCTGCTGGACAGAGCTGAAGGCTTGCAAAAAAAAAATATTTTCCCCCCTCTGACAACAGAAATTTGATTTTTCATCTTTAAGGCGCAATTTTGGGGCGGGTGGGGAGGAGGGAGGAATGGGGAGGGCGGTGTAGGTTAAAAATTGTGTCAACAGTGACCTCTAGTGGAAATGTCTGGAATGACGGCCTCAAGGCCAAATTCCGTTCTGACCAGCCAATGCTCCCCACTCCAGAAGGGGAGGAGGAGCAGAGGGCAGGAAGAGGTCACTTGGGCTCAGTGGGGAGCCCACCCTCAGCCACAGGAAGGTGGGCCTCCTCTTCGGTGGGCACAGGACACCTGTGATCTGCTAGCCTGCTCAGCGCAACTCCTGCCAGCAGGAACCCAGCTCTCAGGCAGTGCTCACCGAGTCCTTCGATCCAGCCTCAGATAGTGCTTACTGAGTCCGTCAATCCGGTCTCTGACAGTGCTCACCAAGCCCCTATGATTCCCCCCTCAGACAGTGCTCACCGAGTCCGTCAATCCGGCCTCAGACAGTGCTCACCGAGACCCTGTGATTCCCACCTCAGACAGTGCTCACCAAGTTCGTCAATCCAGCACCCAAGCAGTGCTCATCAAGTATCTGTCAGTCCAGCACTCAGACAGTGCTCACCGAGTCCCTGTGGATCCAGCCTCAGACAATGCTCACTGAGTTCCTGTGGATCCAGCCCCAGACAGTGTTCACTGAGTCCCTGTCTCACACTCAGGTGCCGGCCCTCTGAGGGCTGCCACAGACCAAGCTTCTGACCGAGGCCACATGCGGGGGCAGGAACCAACATCTCCTGTGGTGCCCCCCACCCCGACACAGGGGCATCAGGTCTGCCCCCTGAGCAGGTGAAGAGGGCACCTCCACAGGGCCCATGCCTGCTGTCTGGATGCCCACCCCAGCCTCCCGCCCTGCCCACAGGAGCTGGCCACTGACCACAGCCATGCGTGTCACTGCCCAGAGGGAAGAAAGCCTGAGCGGGACATGCGCCGAGACTGCCCAACATGTGGGTCCACTGCTCCGAGCGGGAGGCTGAAACGACCAGGGGGAAGCAGTCACCTCCAGGACCAGCAGCTCCCCCCAGGGCCAGCCACCAGGCTCCTGCATGGCCATCACAGAGGGGTCCAAAGGGCCTTGGGGGTAGAGTCGAGAAGGCAGGAGGCAGAACTCACCTTTATGGGAAAAAGGTTCTCTCGGGGGCCACAAAGACCCTCTGTCAGGTCCCCACCCAGGAAGTGACCCCTCCCCGCCCCCGCAACGCCCCTGCCCCTCACACACGTTCACCGAAGGCCTCGCCCTACAAGCCTGATGGGACAGGTCCGGCTTACAAGCCACATTCAGGCCCGCCCAGCCCCGCTCTCCTGGGCTGCATGGACGGTCCATGTCAGAACAGCTGGGCCCAGAGGTGGGGGTCAGGGGCGCAGGATCCCAGGATCCCGGGGGGAGAGCACAGGGCCCATGGCGCCCGTGGTGAGAGTCCTGGGCACGGCCTGGTGTGGCCCTAAGAAATGCCCCCACCGGGGGCTCCATGCTGGACCCTCCACGTACTGGCAAACTCTGACATGCACAAACGCGTTGGAGAGAGAGCATGGAAACGGGGGCTTGGGAGGCTGGGAGGCTGCAATGGAGCACTGTCAGCCTGAGCCTGTTAGGTGCCCGGAGCACTGTCAGCCCGTGCCCGTTAGACACCCGGGAGGCTGCAATGGAGCACTGTCGGCCCCTGCCCCTTAGCCACGGAGAGTGAGAGGCCCTGATCATGGCGAGAGCTGACAGGAGGGCGTGCTCACCACTCACGCCTAATGCATATTTATATTCCCATCAAACGGACATATTTACTCCCAACACTCGGAGGAATCATAGCGGCGCCCTGCATTTAAATGCCAGGGAAATAGTAAGAGATGCTAATTTGACCTTAGGGAGCAGATCGGGCGTCACTTGGGTGCTGTTCTCAGCGGCCCGAAACGGAGTTTACCAGGACGAGTGAGGCGAGTTTACTGATTAGGTCACGGGCGTCTCAAAAGGAAGATGAGGGGGGTGGGGGGTGGAGAGTGGAGGGTAGGAGGCCCGCAAGGGCGGGAGGGGGTGACCTCGCCGGCCCCCCAGCCCCTGCCTTGCCTGTGTACAAGCAGCCCCTGACCCCGGACCTGAGTGTGGGGTGCAGAGGGGAAAAGCAGGGGCGGTCAGTGGTGCAGAGAGGGCTGTGTGCACCCGCCGGCAGACCCCCTTCTCTGAGCCATGGGGAGATCTCCAGGGCATGGCTCTGGGGCTCTGAGGAGTAGCTGAGGGGCCGGAGTCGCAAGACAGCGGGAACGGTATTTCCCTCGCATGCTGCAGGCCTGGGTTCAATCCCCGGCACCACATATGGTCCCCCAGACACCACTGGGAGAGGGGGCACTGCCAGGGTGGGGACACGACACAGGGTCCTCCTGGCCCGGAGTGAGGGAGCACAGTTTTCCAGCCAAGGTGAGTCCTACCTCCCCTCCCTATCTCTGCCTACAGAAGCCCTAAGTCTCCTGCGCCCCAATCTGGGGGTCAGCCCTGAGCGCTGCCAGCTGTGGTCCATGGACAAACAGCAACAGGAGCATTCGCTGGACACTGGGGAGCTGGGGGGCGCTGAGGGCTGACGCAGCCTTGCCGGGGAAACACTGGGGGAACTGCAGACACGGCCAGGTGCCAGTCCCCGGGAGGCCCTGGCGGGCACCCTTGATAGCAGCAGGGGTGGCACTGAATTTAAGACTATCCTGGAAAAGCCGTTGCAAACGGCTGCTTCCTGCAGGCCTGCCCAAGCCCGGCGTTGGGGGTGCCCGTGGGTACGTTTCCTGGAAACGGGGGCATCAAAAACTGGAAAACCTGTTGGCCTGAAGAGCCTCGCTAAGGGCACTGGGGACAGGGACAGGGCCCCGCTGACCCCTTGGGCAGGGAAGCCCAGAGGGTGGTGAGGTCCTGCGTGTCCCTGTGTGAGTGTTGGGGGAGGGGGAGAGGGTCTGCCCCCTTTGGGCCCGTTTCTGCAGAAACGGGGTCACCTTCATGCCCCAGGTTGCTCCCAGGCTAGGGAAGACCAAGCTTTGCACGGAGGCCAAGGGCCTCGCTCAGGGCCAGGCTGAGGTTTCTCTGCTTAAAGCGGAAAAGCAAGCGCTGGGTGTGGAGCAGCTCCCCAGCATCCCTCCGTGACCCAGGGCAGGGCTGGGTGGGTCTAGAAATGCAGCATCATCTCACTGACCTGCCCCGCAGGGAAACAGCCCCTTCCCTGGGGCTCAACCCACCCGGAGCAGCAGATGGGGCCAAGGGTCTCTGGGGACCAGCCCCACCTACGGGTACCACCTGGGCCCTGGAACACTGCAGGCTGGGATATGACATCCAGGTGCCCCAAGGAGTTCAGGCAACAGATGCTCCGTCTGCCTGTGGCCAGGACTGCAGGCACCTGGGCCAGCTAGGGGCGGTGGGGAGGGCATGCCTATGGGGCTCTCCCGGCTGGCTGAATCGCTCTCCCATTTTCCACAAAATTGGACTGTGGTATGGCTGGGGGGTAAGAGGCACATCCCGACCCTGGTTCCAACCCAGGGACCACGTCAGCCACCCCTCCCCCCCGCCCACCCTCAGCACCCCTGGGAATCTCCGCTGGCCCCTAGCTCAGCAGTGCCCAGAGAGCATCAGACCTCAGGTCCCCGCATCCAAGCGCTGCCGAGATTGGATAATGGAACTCCTGAGCACTTGAGCGCTAACAACCCCCCCACCCCAATCGCCAAGAAAAAGAACCCACAAGAGAGTATACAGCACAGAGCTGAAAGAGCCAATGGAACAAGAGTGTGCGTGGACGGGCTCGTGGAATAAAACCAAACCAATTGTCGCGTTTCCCTCCTTGCGGACACTCCCTTGGTAAAAATCTGCCTCTCAGAGGGTCCCCCCCCCCCCCGCCATCACGCCACCAGGCACAGAGGCAGATTCCCCAGGCCACCGTGTGTCATTCACGTCTCGAGAAGAAACAGAGTCACTGGGGGTGTCCCGGTCTGGCTCAGAAGATGGAAACGGGGAGAACCCGTGACAGCGGAAACTCACTTGTCAGCTTGTTGTGGCTGAGGACCAGCTGCGTGATGTGCGCCAAGGAGACTGGAAGAGAAAGAGGAAAGAGAGGTCAGTTCGCCATCTCTGCCTGATGACCAGATGCACCCACGAGCAGGAAAAATGCTCATTTATTCCCCAGGCCACAGGGATGGGGGGGGGGGAGTTGGGGGGGAGATCAGAGGCAGGAAGTCACAGAGCACTGTCTGGGGATGTGAAGTCAGAGAGCACAGTGAGCTGGAGCTGGGGCACTGGCCAGCGGCAGGGGTGGCAGGGCTCTCCCGAGCGGAACCCCCATCTTCCAGGACAAGGCAGCATGTACTGCACCCAAGGCCAGAGTGACCCCTCTCGTACACCCCCCCACACACACTAGCGCCAACCCTCACCCACTGGCTCGACATTCATAATGGGAACACAGATATTGGCGTGGAGCATGGCATGAGCAAGGTGAGATCTGCTTGCAAAAGACACAGATTCATGCATTCATTCCCTCCTCTGTCCCTCTCACAGCTGAGAGAAGAGCCTGTCTTCCCCGCCAGCTCTGAAGTGTCGCCCTGTGGGTGCTGTATCTACTCACGGGGGCTCCCAAGAGATGCCCCGGGACCTTAGCTGCCATCCTTGGCCAGCCCGTCTAGATAGACAGAAGGACCAGAAGACTGACGAATTCTGTAAGAATATGACAGCAGCGGACTTTCCCTTAAATCTGAGCGTCTCAATGTGGAGCCCCAAGCAGCTAAGAAGAATGACTCTCCAGGGATGGTCCTCAAGGGGCATTTTTCAGGGGCCCCTCCCCCAAGTCACAGGAAAGTACAATGTGCTACTGAGACCTTTAGCCCTGCTTGGGGCCATTCGCCAGGATACTGCTGGCCAGGTGCCCCATCTGTACCAGAGGCTCCCCAAATACACACGTTCTCTAACACAGGAAGGCAGAAGGGGCCCTTCAGTACCAGCCCGTCTGCCCCATGTCCCAGCCCGTTGGACCCTGTTCTGAATCCACACGCTGTAGGTCTTGCTAAGGCCCAGTGGACGTGGTCAGTGGCCAATGGGTGGTGTCCCGTCCTCCACGCATTCCTACTTGATTGCAGAGGGGACCGATGGGTGGGTAGCATGGGTGGTGGCCCCGTCCCTCTGTCCCAACTGGACTTGACCTGGATCCCTGAGGTCTGCAGCCCCGCCCCTGGTGTCAGCTGGCCCTCCTGCTTCCCAAGTGCTCCCTCCGCCATGTTTTCTTTTGCACCGTGGGACTTTCTGCGACCCGAGATACAGAGAGAGACATCCATCTAAGGTGGAGAGGCAAAATGCAAGGTGCCCTCAGGGTCAGGCCAGCCCGCCCAGAAGCCCCTGGGAAGGCTCTTGGACAAGCCACTTTCAGTACGAGCATCCTTTGAGGTCACATGTGTGGGATGCATTAGGGAAAGCTCAACTCTTCGCCCACGGGTAACTGCTTCTCCACTGTGCCCGTTTCGGCCTAAGAATGGTTCCATGGAAGGCAGGCTCTGCTTCCGGAGAGCAGAGGGGTACGAGATCCTGTCTGCCACCACGCTTCAAATCCATCCTAGTCTAACAGGGCGAGTCTGACCCTCAGTGGGATAAGCAGCAATGCCTGAGACTGTGTCTACACGCATCACCCAGGGAGCCAAAAATCTAACCTTTCGTAGGTGGTTTGTGTTATTCTACTTCTACAGGGTAGCACAGACCTAAAACAGCAGCAACGGCTGTGGGGAAGTGGGGCAGATGCTGGGATGGATGCTGCTGGGGATGGATGCTCTGATGGATGTTGGGGCGGATGCTGGGGATGGATGCTGAGGACAGATGCTGAGGACGGATGCTGGGGACGGATGCTCTGACGGATGCTGAGGACGGATGCTGAAGAAAGGAGCCATGGGGGGAATTTCTTCCAAGACTAATAATGATGACGCAAGGGTTGGAAGACTTTAAATAAAAACTACAGAACATCTCAGACATTTAAATGGGCAGGTTATGATTTTTGTGTCCAAAGAATAAGGCATGCCTCTCTAAAATGTAGTCACAGTTAAAAAAAAATAATCATCAATGAAATGCCTTCCTACCCAAACACACAAAAGATTTGCAGGTGTTGGACAGCTCATGTCATGTGACAGCCAAGCCCAAACAGGAGGGGCGACCCAGAATGGGAGGTTCTTGTTCACCTCTAGGAGGGAAGCCCTGACAGTGACAAAAGGAATTGCAGAGCTCAGACATCCCAATATGGGGTGCTGACCTCATTATCCAATGTGGCTGCCTGAACCTGGCCATCACATCTGCCTTCCCCTCAGGGAGTCTGGGAAGGCTTCCTCCTTTTGGGAAGTTGCACATGACATGTCCTGGTATGGGAAATTAGCCTGAAGTCTGTGGTAGGCTGATGCCAAGCCACAAGGCAAGACTGGAGAGGGAACCCTGTCGTTCCCAGAGGCTGTGCACCATCTGGAAATCTTGGGGGGCTTTCTCACTGAGAAGACAGGAGCAGCAGAAGCCAGCGTGCAAGCCCCTCCTCGCACAGAAGCTGACCAGGCTGAGAGCCATGGAAAGCAAGGCTGACTACAAAAGAAAACCAATCATCCAATAGATACCTACATATATGTAACAGGAGTGATAGCACAGCGGGTAGGGCGTTTGCCTTGCAAGCGGCCAACATGGCTGACCCGAGTTCAATTCCTCCGCCCCTCTCGGAGAGCCCGGCAAGCTACCAAGAGTATCT
>JAOXYA010310486.1:0-18745 GCA_028565675.1 Sorex palustris | reverse complement strand
AGGGCTAGGATGAAGGAGACGTTACTGGGGCCTGCTCGAAACAATCGACGACTAACAGGATGATTTGTGATTTTGTGATTGTGATTATTTTCATAAGGTTGTTCACTTTAATTGATTACATTCAATATTTAAACACCAATCCCACCACCATGACACCTTCTCACCACCATTATTTTGAATTTTCCCACCTACCACTCAAGCCTGCTTGCCAGGGGCAGATGCTCTAGATAATTTATTTTCTATTGCTTATTATGAATATCATGAGAAGTCACACAGTGTTGAAAGTGACTGTGCCCTTCTGGAATTCTAAAATTGTAAATGGTTGGGGTCCAGAGACGTCTCTGTAGGAAGCTAATCCATTTTGAGATTCATTTAGGAGTCTCTGGATCAAGGCTGTTGATGTGCTGAAATGACACCCAGAGGCAGTTTGTGGGTGTGACAGCCGGGACCCCAAGAGGGTGGGGAGACGGGAAGGGTAGGCCCATCTCCGCTGCCGCCTTGTGGCCTGGAGTCCCTGAACCCTAGACAGAAAACAATTTAAAATACAAGAATCACCAATGAGCTCCTGGCATCACAGGGCCACTGGAAAATTCTGCTGTGTCCTCGGGTGAGCGTGTAAGGGAGAAGGATAAATAGCATTCAAAAGCAGGAAAACAATGGAGCTTGTCGACCCCCTGAAAGAGCCCCAGGACCCCAGCAGTGCGGAGACTCTACACGGAGACCCACTCTTTAGAACAATGCCCGGTACCTCCGGAGCGATGCTCAGATACAACCTGAAAGTGCCGAACAGGGTCTGTGGGCAGCACAAAGCCAGGAAAGACCCACCCGCTTCTGACTCCTGACTCACAGCGCCCCAGCCAGGGACGTTCATCTGAATTCAGCTTCTGCAGAAACACTTGAACGTCTTATGTCCCCTGGCATCCACAGCAAGCCCATGGCATGCACCCATCTAGAGGGCTTGTCCCTGTTTTCAAGCCCAGCACCACTGGGAGCAAAAAGAAGCTTAAGGAGCCCCCAAGTACCTCCAGATACAGCCCGAAAACCTTTTCATTATTATTATATTTTTAATTAGTTCACATTAATTTATTATATACAATATTTCAATACCAATCCCACCACCATGACACCTTCCCACCACCATTATTTCGAATTTTCCCACCACCACCCAAGCCTGCTAAATAATTTATTTTGTATTGCTTGTTATGAATAATCCAGTAAAAATGATCGAAAAGTTTTTTTTAGAGGAAAGTGTGTAAAAATTGTGTCACATCTTGGAGTCATTAAGCCCCTTTATAAGAAATTGAGAACATGTTATAGGTAGAGTCTTGTGTGCTAGTACATATATATGTATATATACACATATGTGTATATATATCAAGATCAATTGCCTTCTACTTTATATCTCAACAAGAGTGGTGTGCTACTTTTGATATATCAGTGGCATAAAGTATACAGTATTGGGGCTGCATGCTCCAGGAATTCTAAAAAATTTTAAAGGATGATAGAGCTGGAATTAAATTTTTAACTGGATGGTGATTTGGAGGTCCAGAGGCATCTCTGTAGCATGTTGCTCTCTTCCAAGATTTATCTGTGAGTCCCTGGATCTTGGCCTTTAATGATGTTATATGGTGCCTATAGACAGTGTGTAGGTATCCAGAAGCACAGTGAGATGGGGGGAGGGGGTCCATTGCCGACCTCGTGGGAGCCTGGAGGTTTCAGTCATAAAACCCGCATAGGGCTTTTCACAGATTCATTCTCAAGCATGAGAGGCTCAACTTCACAGAGACCTGTGAAGATCGACCATGAGTGTGCAGGCAATTGGGTTCTGGAGTTTGTGGCTGTCAGAGTCCGTTGGAACAGGGACTCATTCGTCCCCTTCCAAGTTTCCCCAGATGCAGTCAGCCTGGTGCAGGGTGAGGCGGCATCTATGTAGTGTGTTGCTCTCCTCTGAGATTTATTTGTGAGTCTGAATTATTATTTTTTAAGTCTGGAGGAGGGCCAGAGTGATAGTACAGCAGGTAGGGCACTTGCCTTGCACACAGCTGTCCCAGGTTCGATCCCCGGTATTCCATAGGGTCCCCCGAGCACTACCAGATTCCTGAGCACAGAGCCAGAAGTCAGCCTTGAGCACAACTGAGCGTGGTCCGCCCCAAATTAAAATCCATTAAAAATGAAAAGTCTGGAAGGCTGGAGAGATAGGAAAGGTAGAAAGAAGATGTTTGCCATGCACATGAGTGACCCAGGTTCAATCTCCACCACTGCATATGGTCCCCTGAGCACCACCAGGAATGATCCCCGAGCACCAGCCCCCATCACCACCCTCATCCCGAAATACACACACCCACAAAGAAGGGATGGGAGATGCACAAAGATAAATTCCTTCTAATCAGGGGCTGGAGCAGTAGCACAGTGGGTAGGGCATTTGCCTTGCACGCGGCCGACTCGAGTTCGATTCCCAGCATCCCATATGGTCCCCCGAGCACTGCCAGCAGTAAATCATGAGTGCAGAATCAGGAAGAACCCCTGTGCATCACCAGGTGTGACCCAAAAAGCAGAAAAAAAAATCCTTCTAATCAGAACCAGAAAGTAACAAGAAGAGAAATAATAGCACCCCAGAATTGGGAGGCCTTCAGGGTCACTCCCCAGACTCCTGATCAGGGCTAAGCAGCAGGTGACCAGCCCAGGTGTTGGCTAGACCTGGGCCCGGGGTAACACTGTTGGTTCTACTCAAGCAGCCTCATTAGAAGCTGAGTTCTGAGTCATGATTTTCTGTGTGATTAGAGTCTGCCCCAGCTGCGCCATTTTCAAAATGAGCCACCGCGGAGACATTTGATCTCTTGCCCAGAAAGCCCCAGGGTCCCGGGAGATACTGGGAATACTGGAGCAATAAAGAAAACAAATTGGAATCCCTTCATGTGCTGTCACCAAGAAAACGGACATTTCCTCTCCAGGTCTCATCTGGAATCCAATTTCTCCAAGGCAGAGGATGCACTGTTGAAGGGTTAAATGGACTCCGTGGAGAAAAGCTGATTTGATTGTTTCTTGGCTTCAGATCTCGGGTTATTTAACAAACATTATTGAGCAGCCATTATTGAGTTCGATTCCTCCGCCCCTCTCGGAGAGCCTGGCAAGCTACCGAGAGTATTCGATATGCCAGACACAGTAACAACAAAGTCTCCTAGGGAGACGTTACTGGGCCCGCTCGAGCAAATCGACGAATAACGGGAGGGCCTTTACCTTTACCTTATTGAGCAGCTATTATCGGCCATTCATTCTGTGATGTGCCAAGGAGACAATCTGGAAGGAAGTGACATCTCTGCATTTGAGAGCTCATTGAGCGTTGACAAACCATCCCTTGCCGGCATGAAAATATCTGGAGATTTGGCATTTAGGAAAAAAAAAAATTCAGCGTTGCTTGAAAATTCATTTGTGTTGCTCCCTCCGGGGCGTCCAGTCACATGTCCTTCCCAATCCACCACCCCCTGCAGTCCAGAGCCTTGCGTGCCTGACTCCTGTGGGCATTTGAGTTTGCTGCTGAGACGTCTGTCCACTTGGAGGGGCAGACGGATAGGTGAACAGCTAACAAGTGTCCGGACTTCCCTGGAACAGTGGCCAAGTGCTGAGGGGGCAGGAAGCGGCAGGAAAGCTCACAGACAGGCTCTGAGTCACTGGGAGCCAGAGTCCTTCACGCTGCATTTCATACATCATCAGTGTGTGCTTGGTACTGGCATTCTTAGAGACCAGGGTGAGAGAGGAGAGCTGAAAGGAGGAGAGAAGGGAGGGGAGGGGATAGGAGGGGAGGAGAGGAAGAGGGAGGAGCTGGAAGGGGAGGAGGGAAAGGGAGGAGGGAAGGGAGAAGGGGAGGGAAGGATGGGGAGGAGAGGAGGGAAGGGGAGGGAAGGAGGGAAGGGGATGAGGTAAGGGGAAGGGAGGAGGGAAGGGAAGGGAAGGGAAGGGAAGGAGAGTAGCAAGGAAGAGCCCCACAGTGTGGGAGGTGGTAGAGTAGCATCATGTGTAGGTCTCAGGCAATGCAAGGATCTTAGCACTCTGGTGGGGCTCCAGGAAGGCTTCCTGGAAGAGGTGGTTTTGAGAGCATGGAAGCAAACTTGTTCAGTGAATCCTACTTTGGCAGATCACATCACCCGTTACCACTTCTGAGGCATGCTGATGTCACTTCCTTCCTCTGCCTTCTGACCCCTTCCACCCCCTTTCCAGACAGGGCTCTGGGCTCAGCAGGAGGTGAGGGTCCCAGGGCTGAATCCTACGGGAGACCCTGAGGCTTTTCTTGCCCCGCAGACTCTGTGTAGCTCACCATGCTGTTGGCCTTGGCCTTAGGGTCGGGGGGCTTGGGTCTGAATCACATGACCCCTTACTTCCATGGTCAGAGCTTGGCCTTCTGGAGCCTGGGGCAGGAGGAAAAGGGCACTTCTGACATCTTCTAGAACTTCAGAGCCTGTCTTCCTGCTGGGAGCATGATGTCCTGAGGGAGGGCAGCAGCCTGTGTGTACGCATGTGCGTGTGTGTGTGCGTGCATGCGTGTGTGTGTGTGTGTGTGTCTAGAGCCTGGAGCTTGACAGCACACACTAGCAGGAAGAGGAAGCCCCCTCCTTACACCCGGCCACCCACAGCCTGGGCTGGGGTTAGGGTTGAGGGTGTCGGACTGGGCGGTGCAGGTACCTGTCTCTGCTGCCCTGAGCCTCGGTTCTCTGACCAGCTGCACTAGGTTTCAGGTATGCACTGCAGCTCCTGGGAGTGGGAATGAGCAGAAGTGTGCCAGCACCCAAGGGCACAGGAACGTGGGCTGGCACCCAGGCACGGCCACCCCGCCCTGCAGGCACCCTTGGCCCCCCATCTCGCTGCCTAGCTCTGTGCCCTAGTGGTGAATTGAGCTCAACACAACAGAGCCGGAAAGCTGCACTGTGTGCTTGGGCCTGCATCTGCAGCCTCTGAGTGGAAAACCCAGAGGCTTGGCTAGGGCCTGGTCCCTCCATGCTCCAGAGCCATGAGTGGCCACAGTGGTCACATTCTCCTCTTGGCTCTCAGGCTCCCAGAAGACGGCGCTGGTCCTACACAGATCCTGCCTCCGACACTGAGGGCTGTGATGTGACTGAACTGGGAAAAGAGGCAGTGGTTGACCTGCAGGAGGAGGAAGGAAATGGTCCCTGAGTGCTAAGTCACAGCAGGGCTGACGCCCATTGAGCCCGGAAGGTGCCCAGTGGTTTCCAAAGCCATGGGAGGGGAGCAGTGGTGCCATCCAGGATGACCCTCATGAGGGCACATGCCTTCAGAGTCTTCTGGGAGGCATTGGAAGCTCAGAGGGTCAGACCCAGCAGGACCAGCATGTGAAACTGGGCATTTCTTCCATCTGTACATTGTTATGGGGCAACACTCAGTGGAACTGGGTCTGGGGGCCAGTGCCCGTGGTGTAGGTTGTGGCCAAGCTGTGTTGGGGCCAGTGGTGCAAAGGGACCAGCAGGGCCAGCCACACCTCGAGGCACTCAGAAAACACGTTGGGATCCAACTCAGCCTTGCCCTTGGTACGCACGAGCCTTCCCATAGCCACTCCCGGCTCTGATTCTGCCCTTCACGCACGTCTCCAGAGTGCGATGCGTCACCCAGAGAAGCATCAAGATCTGTCCTGGGCTGAGCACCCGCCTTTCCACTCTCCCTTCCTGGGGAAGGGGTGGGTGGTCTCTGGCCTGCCCCCTCAGCCTCCTTCTTGCCCTCCTTCCTCCGCCTCTCCGTGGGCAGCTCACATAGGAACCTGGTGTGTGTGTCCCCAGGGAGCTGAGCTACAGTTCCCACCGCACTCAGCACACAGTCCCCTAGGTGCACACTCGGTGGCACCTAGCCGGGGTCACAGGCTGCCTTTTCTCCGCACAGGCAGGTCTGGCAGTCCAGAACATTCCTGGCCCCATAAGGTGCTTTGTGAATTTCCTCTCCAAGCCAACAACTGAGTCAAGGGAAACGCCAGCGTCTCCCTCTGAGAGCTGTGCTTTGAACCCCGCCCTGGGTTCCAGAGTGGGCGTCCCCATTGTCTTCTGAGAAACCGAGAAACCGCAGGGTGACAAACATGGGGCAGGGCTTTGCAAGAAGCACCCCCGATCCCCACCCTGTACTCCATAGCTCGTTCTGCTCACCAGCACCCGTCTCTGGCTGCACATGGGTGCGTGTTTCCCCCTGCTTCCAGCAGGAAATAAACGAGCTGGTAGAGGAAGGTCAACCTGGTTCTGTTGGCGGAGGGGGACCGCGCCCTCAGTACTTGGGGGATCTTCCGCAGTGGTCAGCCACGTGCAAGGCCAGCACCTTTGCCCTATACGATTTCTCTGGCCCTGGTGGCTTTGTGCTGCCAGGAATTCCCCTCGGAAGTGACCAAACTCTCAACCAGGCTTCTAATTCCAGGGCTGTTTAGCTGAATCCTCAATAGTGTACTAAGCCTCGAGTGTGTGTGTGTGCGTGTGTGTGTCTGTGTGTGTGTGCGCGCGCACATGTGTGTGTTTGTTTGTTTGCATAAGTTTGTGTGTGTGCATGTGTATATGAGCATGTGTATGGGCATACACATATGTGTATGTTTGTGTGAGTGCACTTGTGCCTGTTTGTGTGTGTGCATGTGCGCACGTGTGTTTGTGTGTGCATGTGTTTGTGTGTATGCATGTATGCATGCATGTGTGTTTATATTGTGTGTGCATGCGCGTGTGTGTGCATGTGTGTTTGTGTATGTATGCATGTTTGTGTGTGTGTTTGTGTGTTTGTGTGTGTGTGTGATATCATGGATCTCCTGCCCCTGGCTTTACTGGCACAGGCAGGGTGCAGGACCCTGAGCAACTCCCTGGCAGGGGCTGCCCCTGATTTCCCATTGCCTGGGCTTGGCCTGAGGGAATGTAGTAGCCCTGGGACCAGGAAGGTCGGATCTGTTCTGACCCTGTGGGCCAGTGCTGTCCGGAGGGGAGCCGGGAGGGCTTCGTGCATGAGGTCCAGGCCCCCCCGGTCCCCTCCCCACCATCTCTCCCAGACTTAAGACGGCCGCGCCTGCAAGTGTGGGGCCTGACCTCGACTCCCGAGTGGACACTGGACAAGTTCCTGCCCTTCTCTGAACCCCCATTTTGGGGCAGAGAAGGGAAAAGGAAACATTTACTTTTCTCTCATGATTTCAGGGAGAAAGAGAGGCTTTAGCAGGCGCCTGGCCCTCCATGGGGACGAGGCAGCTCTAATGAGCTGCTGCTTTCTTAGCTGTGCCCCGCCCCGGGGTGGTGGCCCTAGGCATAGCCCTGCCCTTACTTGGAGGGATCAGGAAATCAGTGAGAAACAAGTGCATGCAAATCTCCACTCGCGGTTGTGGCTGGGAGAAAGGACCGTCTGATCTATTTTATTTGCTGGGTCTGCAGGTAAACTATAACTCCTTTTTTTCCTGTTTGTAAATCATTTCGTATTCCACAAATGTTTATTGCGTCTCTGGGGACAGAGGGGAGTGAGGGTAAATGAGAGGCTGTGTTTGAACTCACCTGGGAGCTGTGGAGTGAGCAGATTCCCGATAAATGGAAAGGAAAAGCTTTTCTGCTTAAATCTCAAGCACCGAGCCTTATTTACTTTAGAAAACCACCCAGCAGCTTGCGAAGCCCACACCGTGCCCCAGTGAATGAACAGAGTCGGGAGAGGGAGCGAGAGATGAGCGTCCTACCCTGCATCCTGCGGAGCAACACGGAGCAGAGGATAACAGACCACTGGGCACCACACTGCTGGACTCGTTACCATTGCCTCTGCCATTCTATAAGAGAGCTAGGGTGCCGTGCGCTGGATATTATTGATTACCCAGACACTTTACTAATACCTGTAATGCTAATCACATAGTCTAGTTATAATCACATATTGGTTACATATTTCATTTCAGCATATACCCAGTATCTGATGTGATTTACCGTATCTTTCTCTTTAATCTAGAAGGGAAGGGGCTGGGGAGATGATACCGTGCTTAAGGCACTTGCCTTGCATGCAGAGACCCTGGTTCGATCCTGATTCCCAGCTCTGCATATGTCCCTCAGGACTGCTGAGAGTGACACCATAGCACAGACTAATGGCAGTGTAGCCCTCTTGCACCCCAACACTAGACAGAAATGGATTAGAGACTGGGTAACTTATTAAGCCAATACTTTGTTCCCACTTATAATAACAGAGGAGTTAGAAATCTGCACAGATAAGGAGTTGGGTTTCCCATTATCCCCACCCTCTCTCACCGATGCTGAGGTGGGTTTCCTATTACCCCCCCTCACTGATGTTGAGGTGGGTTTCCCATTATCCTCCCACTCACAGATGCTGACGTGAGTTTCCCATGGTCCATCCTCTCCTTCACCTTCCATCTATTTTCTGGACTTTACGAGCCTCTGTCAGGGCCCAGACTCTAACCTGGGCCCTGGGGTCCAAAGCCTTGTGGGACCAAGGCCATGGAGAATGTCTGTCTTGTTCACTTTCTGTCCTGGAAGGTTCTAGGTCTTGCTAGAGCTCATAGAAGTTCCCGTGGGTGGCCACGGTGAGCAGCAGTAACCCCTATCCGAGAGGACAGGTCGGTCATGGAACAGGAGGAATCTAAGCACTGTACGGATATGGGTGAGCAGGGAGACTTCTAGAAGAACTTCTATTTGCGGGGGGTGAGGGGAAGGGAAAGTTTGGGCCACTCCGGCTATCCTCAGGGGTCACTTGTGGCCTCTTGGCTATGCTCAGGAACCATGTGTGGTACTGGGGATCAGACCAGGGTCAGCTGCATCCTAGGCCTTAATATCTCTCTGGTTTCAGGGGAGAAAATTCTTCAAGGTAGGGGGAGGCTGTGGTCTGAGGAGAAAGTGGACGCAGGCACAGGACAGGGAGGGAGGGTGTGTGGAAGATGAGGCTTCCATGCGAAAGTGACAGGCTCCCTGTGGGGACAGAGGGCAGGAGCACTGGCACCTCCACCTGCCCACTCAGGAATAGCTCTGGGAGGTGACATCAGGAGACTTCGGGGGCTGCGAGCTCATGCACATGCCAGGCCTGGTCTGCTAAGGGCATGGTGAGAGGAAGTCATGGTGATGAGGGTGGTGGGGTCACGTTGTGTGTGTATGTGTGTGTGTGTGTGTGTGTGTGTGTGTGTTGGCCTGTGGGATAAGGGGCGTTGTTCTTTCTGTGAGTGTCACTGGGAAGCTTTGAACAAGAGTGACCCCACAGTGTTGGGTTTGAGAAGGCCTCGGCTCACAGTGGGATGACCAAAGCTATTAGGTGGTCACTGACCTTCTCCCTCAGAGGGGCACCTAGACCCGGGAGTGGCAGAGAGTTCCAGAGAATGGAAACACCCCACTTGCTGACTAACTGGATGTGGAAGAAGTTCTCCTGAACCCTAGTCCTGGCTTTAGCAGTGGGTGATGATACAATTCTATTTACTGAGGCAGGAGATGCAGTAAAAAGGGTGTCAAGGGTTGAACTGTGACCCCCCCCAATCCATACTCTGAAGTTATAATTGCCTTTACCCCAGATCATGCCCTTAGTGGAAGGTGAGGTAGCTGAGGTGACGTGGGGTTGTTAGAGCAACCTCCGCAGAAGAGGCAGTGGGACATGGATGGGCACGGAGGGACGACAGGCTGATGCCATGCCAGGAGGAGAAGGCTGAATGCGGGACGAGGAGAGGGGCCTCGGTGAGACCGTCCTTCCGGTCCTCAGAAGAAGCCAGCCCTGCTCACAACCCGATTCCAGGTGTTCCAGCTCCAGAAATGTCAGCCCCCCAGTTATCCTTCTTAGAACAGCCCAAGCACATGAATCCAGGGCAGAGGGAAAGTTTGGGAGGTAGCCGTGAGCTTTGTCTGGTTTGGTTGCATTAGAGGTGTTATTTTGAATAATCAGGTGGTAACAGACCTAGAATGGAGGTTGGGTACAAAGTCTGGCAGTCAGTGGGGGCCTGAGGCAGGGATCTTGGTGTGCTAGCCCAGCAGATACTCCAGTACCCACAGCAGAGAATGGCTGCCACCCATAGGCATTTGAAACATAACCGAGCAGATGGATGTCCAGGTTTGCTCGAGGATAGAGGGCAGGGTGAACTCAGTGGGTACTGGGGTTGGTCCTACTTCACGGCCAAGTGCTGGCAGGGTGAGTTCAAGTCCCTCCTCTCAGAAGCCATGTATGACAGAGAACTGCACATTGGTTGCTGATGTTTACACCCGCTAGGAAGAGTCTTCCCTTTGTTCTCCCGAATCAGGGATGAAACAGTGAACAAATACCAACGATATTCTTAGAAGTGAAAACTAGAGCTGACGTCTTAGCTTCGGAAGCGTTGACCTCCAAGGGAGCGTGTCGGTGCCATGTCTATTTTAGGTGGGAGCTTAAAATTCTGCTTAGCTTCAAATGTCAACAGCAGTAGACAGCACGTCATAATAGCAAAGGATAATCACTGGACGTCAGGAGCCCCTGCTTGGAATCTCAGATCTGCTCTTAGGAACCAGGTCACCTTAACCTTTCAGAATGCCCTCCCTTTCCTATCTGTACAAAACAACCAAGAGCAGAGGAAATTAGATGGCTGACTAACTCCAACATCCTCCCATTCTGGGTTGCCTTTATTTGCCAATATGGCAGGAGGGGAGCATTTCCGTATGGTGACAGCCAACCCCATGGGGATCACTCACAAGACATGTAAATAAAATTCCAGATGACTTTGGTGGAATAGTGTCCCTTGGTAGCATCTGCCTTGAGGTGGCAGATGCAACCTGGGGAAGAGACAGTACTCAGTTTTCAAATGAATCTTAATCACCAGAAAATGAGGGTCTCCTGGAAGATTTCCAAATTCCAAGATCACAGTATTTTGTTTGTTGGCTTTTCATTTCCGACCCCATTGGGAAAGGAAGTGGAAGACTCTCTCATTCTTAATGTCACTGTGATTCCTTCTGGACAGTTGACTATTTAAACACCTGGCTTGTCTGTTCTTGCCTATGCCTGGGTGCCTTGACCCTGGATCTAGAGCCACGAAAGGGTACAGGTGATTGGGCCCGATCACGCTGTGAGCACTGTGTTATGTACCACGTGCCTGGCCCATGTTGCATATGGCCTTGCTGAATCTCCTTGTGGCAGACCACCTCCGAGCTCAGCCCAGTGTACTGAAAGGTGGTTTGCTAAGGGTGTCCCCCCCCCCCCCGGAGAGGGGAGCGTGTTTGGTACGCCAGGATAACTAGACACAAGCAAAAGATGCTCTTGCGGGAGAACCCTCAGCCAGTTTCCACTGGACATTTGACAAAGTCTCCAGCTTCCTCAGCTTTGTGTGGGCTACCCTGAAGTGTATTCTACTCTTGCACACAGAGGGTCTCAAAGGGTTCCATTCCGTGGTTCATGGTGCATTTGGACTTGAGCACACACCCTTTCCCGGCTGCCTTCTTTTCTGCCGTCATACCCTGCTGTAGCCTGAGATCATACTCCAATGGCAGGACTTAAAAACGAGCCCTGGCCTCAGAGTCTGCTTCTGGGGGATCCAGAACAAAACACCTGCCTTGAGCCCTCTAGAGTTGGCAGCATTAGTGCTAATGAACAGACAAGGAACCCGAGACTCAAACGATCCAGTAACCACGGTTAAATCTCGGGACTTGGGGCTCCCCAGCTGGTGCTTCTCAGCCAGGCGAGACCTAACTCTCCGGGAGACATTTTTCCTATGTCTGGAGACACATTGCATTGTTACTCCTGGGGTGACGTTACTAGGAGGCACCATTAATTCTCGGCAGGTGAAGTCCAGGGATGCGCTGAGCACCTTCTCAGTTCAGCCCCCTACAGCCCAGCCTGGTCCAGCCCTAGGAAGGCCAATGGGGGCAAGCACGGGAGCCCCGGTCCGTGCCCAGTGAGACAGGCTCTCGTGTGGGACTTAACCTGCTGTGTCTCCCTTCCAGGGCCAAGCTGTGGCTCAGCTGTGTTCCACCATTCCCAATGTGACTGTGTTTGGAACAGCTTCGACGTTCAAGCACGAGGCGATCAAAGACTCCGTGACCCACCTCTTCGACCGAAACGCAGACTACGTGCAGGAAGTGAAAAGGTAAACAGTCTGCCAGGAAGAGCAGCCCGCTGGCCCTTGCTCTCCGCTCTCCTACGGAGCAGCAGCGGCCACGAAGGGGAGACCTGGCAATAAATACACCAACTGCAGGAAACTGGGGGTGTGGCGAGCGAGGTGCTGACTGGGTCACATCTCATCACACTTGATCCTCTCAACCGCCCTGTTATCACCCCCTCTGTGCAGTGGGGGAGTAAAGGGGGCACTCGCATATGCACACACATCAAAGCTGGGGGAGTCCAAGAAAGTGCCATGGGGTGCAGGTGCAGCACGGCTTGAGGACTGACCTAGTCATGGAGATGGGCACCAGGGAACCTGGAGGAAGAGTGGAGAAGGCTGGGAAGTGAGCCTGGGCCAGGAGACAGAAGACATTTATACAGAAGCCCTCCTATGCCAGCCTAGGAAATGGGAATGCCAGCCTTGGGGAGGCCGATTGCGCCTGGGCTGAGAGCAATGCCTCGCATCACGTCGGGCGCAATGTTAAAAGACCTGAGTGATGACAAACTCCACTTGGGGATAGGAAGAGTCCTGGGTGGTGTGGGGAGAGTGAACGGACAGGGAGGTCGGGGGTAGGGAGATCAGTCTCTAGACTGGCTGACACTCGGGGGAGGACACCAGTTTATAATCTGATCCACTTTCCATCTGTGATCCTGAAGCCATTGGCCATGGCCTTGGGCATGTCCACACAGAGGGAGCCAGGTGGCCAGCCCAGCCCACGCTGGCTTTCAGCTGGTTTGTGGCTCCCCCACGTGGGGTCAGAACTTGTGGCTGTTTCTCTAGTTCTGTGGCTCCGCCCACAGCTCCTGAGGGATTCGGAGGTGTCCCAGAGACGTTATTTCTATTATTTCTGTGTTTGCACATCCCAGCACTACGTGGTCAGGGGCAGTGGGGTTAAGTTGTCTAGTACATTCCATCATGCCACACTTCTCCCTCTCTGAATCAGAGGAGGTGGAACATTGGTCCGTCCAGGTGGTGGATTTAAGCCAGAGCAGGTGAACTTTGGGGAGTTTTCCAGAGAGACTTTGGGGAGAGTAGATACCCAGACCTGTTTCACATTTTTTAACTGGAGAGATTTGAATGAGACTCAAGGTGCTACTAGTATTCCCAGTGAACTGGAGGGACAAATTTGATGTTAGGGGTTCATCATTAGGCTTTGCAGATGTGGAGGCTTCTTGGCAACTGAGGCTACTTTTAAGGACTCGAGGTTTGCTTCACTCAAGTCTCTCAAACCGTGGTCTGAAAAATTAAAATATTGTCGTCCCTCAGAAGTCTTTCACTCACACAGCGATCTTTTTCACTCACACAGGGATCTCTTCGCAAGCATTCTTTCCTTAACTCACCAACTAGCCTGTTTTATAAATATTGAGCTTCCAGGATGGGCCAGCGCTATGTTACAGTGGGAAAGCCACCAAAAGCCACCTGGAGAGTTGTCACCTCCATGGGAGCAGTTACCACTAATGTATTTGGGAAAATAACCAACCGAATCATGCCAAAGAGAGATGAAGTCTACTTTTATTTATTAATTATTATTATTATTATTTTAATTGTATTGAATCACCATGAGATTGTTACAAGCCTTCATGTTTGGATTACAATCACACAGTGATCAAACACCCATCCCTACACCAGTGCACATTCCCCATCACCAATCTCCTGGTATACCCGCCCTTTCCCACCCTCCCCCTGCCTCCTTGGCAGACAATATTCCCCATAATCTCTCTCTGCTTTTGGGGCATTATGGTTTGCAATATAGACACTGAGAGGTTATCATGTTTGGTCCTTTATCTACTTTCTGTACACATCTCCCTTCCCAACCGATTCCTCCAGCCATCATTTTCTTAGTGCTCCCTTCTCTATTCCAGCTAAGACGGCCACTCTTAACGCACCGAAGTCCTGGGGCCGAAAGCGCGGGGTAACCAAGGCAGGATCATCAGTGAAGTGGCTTCTCTCCTGGCGCTCCAAGGCGCCCCCCGGCATAACTCCCTCGGCTCCTGGCCATCAATGCTGGGGCCCAAGCAAGGTGGACCAAGTGTCTCTCTCGGCACTGTCTCCTCCAGAAGGGCCACTCCCCCCTCTCCCCCTCACCCCCCGCACTCAGACACGCACACACGCGCCCGATGTTAAAGACTTAATTAAAAAGCATAAGCCGGTTCCTGCATGAACGTCTATTAATTACAAGTGGAAGCGTGTGACATATATTGTTCAAATTAATTTCAGCCCTTCCTTGTCAGCTTTGCTGTGGCTCCAGGAGCCTTTTCGATCCCTCCGTGGCTGGATTTCTGCTGGGCAGGATGAGGCTAGCCACAGGGGGCTACGGGCCGACCTCCTGCCCCGTGCTCCTGCCCCACTCTGGGGTCCTACCCCCCAACTTCTCCAGCAGCTCCCTGGAATCACCGGGTAGGAACCTGCAGCTCCTCTGGGGGTGCGGGCTCTGCCCCTTCATCCCTGCCAGCGCCTGCGTCCCCCTTCAAGTGAGAAGCCTGGATGGTGAGGAAGCTTGGTCACCCCACCCTACTTGCCTGCTCCGAAACTGACCCCCAGAGCAGAGACCCCCAGAGCAGAGACCTCAGCGCCTCGGCCGTCTGCGGGATGCTGGGCTCTGGGGGGCCAAGGCGCAGGACATGTGGGCTGGCAGCACCCCTGGGTACCAAGCATGCGCTCTGTCCAGTCCTGCGCTCCATGCCCTGTCTAGCCCTGCGCTCCACGCCGTCCTGCCGGCCGCTGAGCGTCCCCATGCGCATCTGCCTGCAGGTTTAGAGCCTCTGGCCCAAGTTCTCACCAGGGCAACTCTCAGGCTGCAGCCCCCAGGAGCTGCACATGGCCTGCGGGAGGAGTGCCCTGTGGGAGGCCTGGCCCACCTTGCCTCTGCCTTGCCACGTTCAGCGCTTGGTTGCTGGAACATCTGGTTCCTTTTGCCTGGTGTCCACCCTCTAGACCGCCTCCTGCAAGCCTGTGCTGCACCAAGTACCCCCGCACACTGACTCTCCCCTAAACCTGTGACCCCGAAGGGAGACACATTGAGAAATCACCCATGCACTGACCCCCCCCCCGGGCTCACAAGTCACCCATGTACTGACCCCCGGGTTCACAAGTCACCTGTGCACTGTCCCCCAGGCCCACAGCACAACATCCTGGGCACCCCGCTGGGCAGGCTTCCTTCTCTCCTGAGTTTCCACACAGCCTGAGCCTCCCTGAGGGATTTCCCCCAGGCCCCGACTCTGCCCCCTGCCCCTGAGAGACAAGCCCTCACGGTCCCCTCCAGGACCCATGTCATGGTTTCTCTCCCTGTCGCCAAAGGTCATGCAACTCTTGGCAGAAACAGAATGGCCCCGTCTTACCTTGGCCTTTGCATGTGCTATCCCTATCCCTGTCTGTCACACACACACACACACACACACACACACACACACACACACTGAAAGGCAGTCCCGAGCCCCAGGACCCCCAGTCCAGGGCTCTCCCCTAAGAGCTGTCCCATCCGCAGTGTGTTTGAGCCTCTGGGACTTTGCTCCAGGCAGCGGAACCCGCAGAGGTGGGACCGGGCTGGGCTGGGCTGGGGCCGAGGCCTCTGGGGTTTGTGTGGGGGTGTTCTCATGCTCCGACTCCTCATGTAGGCAACCCAGAGGCTGGGTTGGAGAACACACAGGCCAGTGACAAAGGCCCTGTCTCAGCCATGTGGGCGCCCTCGCCCGGGTCCCCACAGGGTCCCCTCAGCCCTGGGGTGGCAGCAACCACAGGCTCGACGCCTGAGAGTCCCCCAGGTAGCTGGACCCCAGGGAACTGAGGCTTCTCCCCGCGCCCGTCCTCAGCCCTCCCTCGCTCCCTCGCTCCGTGCCTGCGTCCTCACTGCAAGGCCCCTCACGTGCCCTCACAAGTAGACCCTGGAGAACACAGCCCCTCCTGGGGGTTACGCTCCGGCTGGTGCCGATGCTGAGAAGCAGCCCGTTCTCTCCTCTCCGGAGAGCAGGCGCATTGGAGCCTCTCCTTCCCGCCCCCTCTTCCTGGGTGCCTTGTCCCAAAAGCATCTTTAATTCCAAAGTTCAGCATCCCCCGGGAACCACCTTCCTCGGTTGTAAGCCGGCTTCCCTCAGTGGGCTTGTGTGATTCCCGAGGACCCACCGCTGGGCGTGGCCGGTCTTTGTGTTCTGGCTGTGGACAGGCGACCCTCAGGACCATACGAGGAGCCGCTTCCTCCCTCCAAAGTCTGTCTCAGCACTAGTTTCGGCTTGTTTTGTTTTTTCCCCTGCTTGTCTATGATGTTTCTCTCGGTCTGTGCCTTCCGGGGGCACCTGGGAACTCCAGCCTGTCACCCCCTAAAGTGAGCTGAGCCCGCAAGCCCCATGCCAGGGTGGCCCTTCCCTCTGCCACATCATGGCGAAGCCTGACATAGGCTCCCCTCCCGCAAGCACAACCTCACTCACCCTCACCTTGACTTCATTCTGTGCTTGTTGGGGCGGGGGGGTCTCTGCTTTCTGAAAAAAAAAAAAGAGAAGGAAGCACTATGACAATGACAGTTGGAAATGATCCTCTGGGCAAGAACTGCGTGATGGAAGGAGACAGACGGACAAGCAGGATGACCTCTCAGTACCTGTACTGCAGACCATAAAGACCAAAGGGGGAGGGGGAGAGGGGGAGAGAGAAGGAGAGACGGAGAGAGGAAGAGACAGAGAGAGAGACAGAGAGAGAAGAAAAGTGCCTGCCACAGAGGGAGGGAAGCTGGGGACCTTGGTGGTGGGGAATGTGCACTGGTGAAGCGACAGGTGATGGAACAGTGTATGACGGAGACCCAATCATGTTACTGTGTATCTCACGGTGATTCACAGGAAAAAAATAACAATCATCCTCTTGTGGTCGATAGCATACAGTAGGGCGTTTGCCTTGCACGCAGCCAACATGGCCGACCCGTGTTCGATTCCTCCGCTCCTCTCGGAGAGCCCGGCAAGCTACCGAGAGGATCTCGCCCGCATGGCAGAGCCTGGCAAGCCACCCGTGACGTATTCGATACGCCAAACACAGTAACAACAAAGTCTCCAATGGAGACGTTACTGGGCCCGCTCGAGCAAATCGATGAACAACGGGAGGGCCTTACCTTACCTTACCTTCTTTTCGAGTCACACCTGGCTATGCTCAGGAGTTACTCCTGGCTCTGTGCTCAGGGACCTTATGGGATGCCAGGGACAAACCTGGTCTGCAAGGCAAACACCCTGCCCACTGTACTACTGCTCAGACCCCAGTGACTCTCAGATTATATCAGCTACATGGGTGGGAGCGATAGTATAGCAGGTAGGGCATTTGTCCTGCACATCACCAACCTTTGATTTGATTCCCGGCATCCCATGTGGTCCCCCAAGCACTGCCAGGAGTGACCCCTGAGTGCAGAATCAGGAATAAGCCCTGAGCATAACTTTGTGTGGTTGAAAACCAAAAATATATATCTTTACATCTTTAGCCGTATGTTGGCTAAACTCCCTTTCAGCCTTAACGCTGCTCCTGAGCGAAGGAGCCGCCAGCAATCCCCCACAGAAAGCTACCCAAAAGCCAGACGACCTGGCTAGCACTGCCACCTGGTGGAGGAAAGCAGAACTGGCTGTGCGGACTATCTTGGAAAGCAGCAGGGACCAACCACAAAGGCTCCCTCCCAGCTGGGGTCCCTGCCCTCACTTACCTCCCTGCCCACTTACCTCCTGTGGTAAGCCCCTGATCTCGAGCCCCCTGATCACTCCGTGTATTCCGCAAATTCTCATGCCGGACCGTCACCTTGAGTCTTGGGAGCCAGAGGGCTGAGGAGGCTTTGGGCCTTTGTTGGAAGGAAAATAGAGGCTGCTGCAAGATTGAGGAAGAACCAAATGATGCTGAGTGGTGGGCGCCAGACAGAGGCTGAGTGCAGGGGAGGAGCCCTGCTAGGTGGGATGAGTGGGGGCAGCTAGGAGGAGGTGCTGCAGGGTGATGGGGGGATCAGGGATGGGACACAGGCCAGTTGCGAGCCAGGCTGGGGTCCATGGAACTGAGAGCCCTGGGAGTCCGAATCACAGCTCAGGGGACAGTGCTGGGGGGCCTCGCGGTGCCCAGGGGCCCCCGAGGAGGGATGTTTGGGGTTCCCGGTTTTGAACCCGAGGCATCTTCTGACCCCTCTAGAGTTACTAGGGAAGGAGGATGATGGACACAAGGTCCAAGGTCCAGAGCCTTGAACGGGGACCTCAGCACATTAATAGCGACAAACCCCAGGGACAGTCAGCTGTCCTTTCTGAGTTCTGCTTTCTCATCCTCAGAGTGGGCATGAAGAGGCCTCCACAGAGGGCTGCGTGGAGAGTGGGTGAGTGTCTGCCCAGGGCGTAACAGCTTAGTGCCATTCTTGACCCGGGCAGTGCCCCTCACCCTGCTGCTGCGGGTGAAGAGGAGGGTCCCCAGGAGTCAGAGCTCCGGGACAGCACCAGACACAGCTCAGAAGCTGCGGCAAGGATGCTAGGAATGGCCCTGGAAGCTATTCCTGAGGACAGCCCAGCCAGAGGCCAAGGGCAGGGGCAGCTGCTGGGACAGACACACTGTGTCACTGTGTGTGACAGAGGCTCAAAAGAGACATACTTGGGGCTGGAGCGATAGCACAGCGGGTAGGGCATTTGCCTTGCACGCAGCCAACATAGCCGACACAGGTTCGATTCCCAGCATCCCATATGGTCCCCCGAGCACCGCCAGGAGCAATTCCTG
>JAOXYA010310186.1:0-18751 GCA_028565675.1 Sorex palustris | reverse complement strand
CGGAGAATCGAACTCGGGTCGGCTATGTTGGCCGCTTGTAAGGCGAAAGCCCTACCGCTGTGCTATCGCTCCAGCCCCTCAAAAGCATAGCACTGACTTTTCCTGTGTCCACACAAACAGGACCTTGCTCTGAAGTAAACTGCGAAAGGACATAAGGGAAGGAGAAAAACAATATTTCACGTACAAAACCAGAGATTTCTGAGACTTTGACTCTACAGGTACTGCCTAGGGGAAACAGGTGATTAGCTGGGAGAGAACACAGAGAAGTTACAGATAAACACAGAGGGATGGGAGTGACTCGGGAGCACTCTGAAGGTGTAACCCGATAAACCTAAGCTCCCTGCGACCAGGGAGAAAGGACAAACCAGTGTTCTCCTACAGTCATTATATGTTTTTGTTTCTATCTTATTTTGGGACCACACCCGGCGGTGCTCAGGAGACCATACGTGGTGCTGGGGATCATCCCGGGGTTGGCGGCACACAGGACACGCACCCCACGCCTGTACTATCTCTCTGGCACCGTGTCTTTAGTTTCTAAGTCAAAAACTTCATCGGGAAGCCCAGGGCCTGGCGACTTCTAGGCTACAAGGCCTCTGGGTCTTGCAGGGCCGGGAACCAGCAGAGTAGCTGGGCCTCGTCCCAGCGAGGGGCACACAGCGTGGATCTCCTCATGCAGGTGCTGGGAGCCAGGACAGCGGGGTGGGCTCTGAGCACTGTCCTCTGAGTCTAGCCCCCTGAGCACTGCAGCCATGTGGGGTGAAGGGGCAGAGTGCTGGGGAGGAGGTGCCAGAAGGTCGGTCCTGAGGACGGTGGAGAGAGGAGGGGGTCCGTGGCTTGCTCAGCAGACGCAATTTCACCCAAACCGAGGGCGAGAAGCATGGCCCTGCACGGGAGAGTGCAGTCAGCTGGGCCGGGCCAGCCCGGGGGAGGGTCCCCGGGAGGACGCAGCCCTGGGAAGGTGCGGGCACCGTGAGAAGCCCCAGCCCGAGGCCGCGTCACACAGGGATGGGGACCATCCTTGGCCTCCCGGACGCGCTCAGCACACGCCACCACCTTCTTCCAAGCCCGCCAGGACCCTGCCACGGGCCCAGGGCATTAGGCAGCCTGTCGTCGCACCTGCTGTGGCTCTCCCGAGACATCTCCCATGGGACTGATGGCCCCCTGCAGGCGACCCCGGGCCCAGGAGGAAGGAACCACACACACACCACGCACGCACGCACGCACGCACACACATACCACATATACACACACACTCACGCATGCACACACACACACCACACACACACCACACACACCATACCACACTACACACACACACCACATACACACACACTCACACATGCACACACACACCACACCACACTACACACACCACATACACACACACCACACGCTGCACACACACCACACCACACTCACACACACACCATATATACACATGCACACACACTCCCCACCACACACACACACCCCACACCCCACACATACACACACACCACATACACCATATACCACACACACACCACACACACCACACCATACCACACACACACCACACCACATGCACACACACACGCGCGCACACACACTCCACACTCCACACACCACACCACACTCTCACACACACACACACACACACACACAAACACACACACACCTCGGGTCCAGGGCAGGCCTGCAGCCCAGGCGTCTGGTGCTCTGACCACTTTCCATTCTCAAAGGAAAACCCTCAACCTTGGTTCTCGGCATGGTGGGACCCTGGCCCTCACCCTGGGTGCCGGCACCGCAGGGAAATGTGGGCTGCAGGGCACGGAGGGTCTTGTGGCATGTTGCTGGGTCCCGCGGTCCCATGGAGTATGGACCCTGCGTCTCTGACTCCTCGGACTCGGAACCCAGTGCTCCTTCTCGCCCCACCCAGGACGTTTGCCAAGAACAAGTTGGCTGTCCCTTCAGCTGGCCTGTGAGGCAACAGTGTGCCCCCGCCCAAGCCTCCGGGAGGCCACTCGTCACCGCTGACCGCTCCAGGCCAGCCTGTGTGGAAACAGGCTTCAAGTGTCCATTGAAAGTTAGCCTGCGACTTCTCCCCGCCGGTCCCTGCTCTCCTCCAGCAAGCAGGGGGCCGGCCCTTAGGCTTGCAGGGTGCCTTGCCAGGTGCCCCCGGGTGACCTCCACCGCCTGTCCCCGCAGCTGCCCTCGCCTGTCACTGTCCACCAGTGACCAGACACGCCCTCGGCCAACTTCTGCTCAGCAGTAAAGGAAAGCGCATGGGACTGGAGCGATAGCCCAGCGGGGAGGGCGTTTGCCTTACGAGCGGCCAACCTGGGTTTGATTCCCAGCATCCCATACGGTCCCCTGTGCACTGCCGGGGGGATTCCTGAGTGCAGAGCCAGGAATGGCCCCTGTGTATCGACAGGTGTGACTCAAAAAGCCAAAAATGAAAGGAAGGCGCGTGTCGGGAAGGTCCCCAGCCCCTGTCCCACGCACACAGGCTGCTCCTCGCTTCTCCCAGGTCCGAGATGTGTGCTGAGATTTCCTGCCTGCCAGACTGTTGGTGCAGCAGTCACAAGCCCAGTGGACAGTGTTGGCTTCCACGGTGGGTGCACTGAGCTGGGATTCTGATCCCCAGTCCGGGCAGACAGACATCCAGACACACGGCACGGCTGTGGGCAGAGGCCTCTAGCAACCGCTCACCAGCACCGGAAGACTAGGAGACAGCGCAGGAGCCGGGCACTGGCCGGGCATGAGGCTGGCACGAGGCTGGCCCAGTTCAGTCCCCGCACTCACGGAAACACTCACTCAAAAGGCACCTGCATCCCTGTTTTTGTTGCAGTGTTTTTGGCAACAATCACAGATACGACGAATCCCGGCTTGGAATCCCCTTGGGGACCTGAGACAAACGGCCGTGAAGAAGCCACGGGTGAGGTCATCCGTGGAGCCTCGCCTGCTTTTGAGGACAAATGGGTGACAATGAGGTGACGGCACTCGGTGAAGCCAGTCAGAAAGAAGAAACCAGGAGACAGGGTGGCTTTTCTCTCCAGAAAAGGGGACCGAAGCCAAACGAGGCCCAGGGGGACCAACAGCAGAGACGGCACTTGCCTTGCACACAGCAGACAGATCCAGGTTCGAGCCCTGGCACCAACTACGGTTCCCGAGCTCCACCGGGAGTGAGTGATCCCTGAGCACAGCACCAGGAGTGATCCCTGAGCACCTCTGGGTGTGGCCCCCAAACCAATATATACATATATAGCAAATAAACTGGCAAAAATAGCAAAACAAAATTCTCAGCTCAGTGGAAATCATGGGGTGAAGCCAAAAGAGGAGCCACTTGAGGTGGGATGACCCAGAACTTCGGTGGGGGGGGGGAGGTGGCACTCGTGACGCTCCTGCCCTCAAGTTCCACGACATCGTAAACCAGAAGTGCCGATAAAGAGAACCAGATTGATCAATAACCAGGAGCATGGGTCCGACAGACCGGCCAACGCTTTCTTTCTTCTTGAAGCACTTCATTGTGCAAGACTTCAAAGGTGAAAGGGCACGTGGGTTCACGCTCCCCTTTTCTCATCGTCCGTCCGCCCTGCAGGGTTCTGCGCTTCCTCCCGGCTCTGTGCTCAGGGAGGACTCCCGGCAGCGGCGCTTAGGGGACCATCTGTGTGGCGGAAGCTGGGTGGGCCAGTGCAAAGGGAAGCCCCCTGCCCTGCCTCTGGGTTATCTGCTTTCTACTTGGGCTCCACTTCCAACCTTTTTTTTTTTTTTTGCTTTTTGGGTCACATCCAGCAATGCTCAGGGGTCACTCCCAACTTTGCACTCAGGAATGACTCCTGGCGGTGCTCGGGGGACCCTATGGGATGCTGGGAATCGAACCCGGATCTGCCGTGTGCAAGGCAAATGCCCCCCCCCCCCGCTGTGCTATTGCTCCAGCCCCTCTGGCCCTTTTTGGGACAGAAACCCTGTCGTGCACTTGACCGTGCCCACAGCCGAGGCAGTGCCCCCTCCGCCCATTGACCCCAAGGAGACGCAGCATCGGGTCAGCCAACAGCCACCGTCATGCGGCCCCGGCAGCCTCCACGCACCCCTCGCTCAGACAAACGTGGTGTCGGCGCCCTGGGCGGCCCTAGGTCTCTCAGGGTGTCTGACTCAGGGCCCCGCGTGAGTCAGCCTGGGCCTGTTGGTCTGCGTGGGGTTTGTCCCTGGCTCAGCGACACGGGAGGGGCAGGTGGCACGGGGGTCAGCGTATGGACCCCAGCGTGGCTGCGGGGGCACAGGCAGGGGGAGCGCTGGTGCCGGGTGCTCCTTCTGCAGGCCAGCGCAGGAGGTGGGTTTTGCCCCATGTCCCCAGGAGCCTGGCCCCTGAGCTTCAGAAGGTGTGTGTGTGTGTGCATGAGAGTGTGCACGTGTGTGTGTGTGCGCGCACTGTGGTGTGAGTCATGGCTGTGTGTGGTTCCCAGCCCTGGGGGAGCACTGTGGCATGAGTCATGTCTGACAAAACCTCCCTGTTCTGTTGCAAGACGCGTCCCAAGGATGATGGCTCAGACCTCAGCGCTGGGAGACACAACTTGGCCCTCGGGCCCCCTCTCCTGGGCCACCCGCCCCTGCGTCATGCACCAGCTGCCGAGCCCGGCCCCAGCTCAGGTCCTGACCCGTAAAGTCACCAGCCCCCACAGCTGGGCCCCAGGCGGGAAGGAGCACGGGACAGGGTGGGGGGGTTGGGCTTCCCCAGGGGACGGGCAGGGCTGGGGGTGGCCCCGGGGCCCACGGGGGCGCAATAACAATTCAGCACACTGAGTCGAGACTCGCCCCTCAGTGCTCACAGAAACGGGCACGGTGCCCGGTGCTCCTTCCTTGATGGTCAGTGTGTCCGCAGCTGCCCCAGCCCCGGTCAGGCACCTGCTGCAGCGGAGTCTCTGGTCTGCCACGTGGGCCCAGGCCTGTTCCGGGGTCTTGGCAGCAGCCCAAACACACGCCGCACGGACATGCGCTGCACCTGCCCCATGGCACTGTGTGCAGCCAGTGAGGCGCGCTCCCCACGAGATGCACAGCCAGGAGAGGGGCTGCCCGTGACTTGCGCATGGCAGTGCTCCCTAACAGGTGACCACACACAGTAGGACTCGCACCACAGTGCTCCCCAACAGGGAACTGCATACAGTAGGACTCACACCACAGCGTTCCCTCATGCCCAGGAACCACACCAGCCAGGACTCACACCACAGTGCTCCCCCATGCCTGGGAACCATGCCCCTGGGTGTGCCCAGCACGCCCACCCTCCTCTCATTCTCCCCCCACCTCCACCCCCACACCTCCGGCTCTGCCCAGCCCGGGGCCCACCCTCCCCGTCCCCCCGACCTTCCACCCTGCTCTACTCGAAGATGAGCCAGAACGGAGTCTCCCCAGAGCTCTCAGCTCGTTGCTCTGGCTTTAAAGTGAGGCCTCGTGTCCGGGCCCAAGCGAAGACATGGCCCTTCCTTTGGGGAGACCCTGGCTGTGTGTCCTGCTCGGCCGACGGGCCACCCGAGCCCCTGCCCGGGAAGGAGCCCGGGCACACGCACACACCATCCAGCAGGCTCCTGGCTGACCGAGGCTGCTCAGATCAGAGCGGAATGCATCACTCCTGTCTGTCCCGCAGTGGAAGGCGGGTGCAGGGGTGCGGGTCGGCGGGCTCCTGTGGGGGAGCCAAGGGCTCTGCTGCGTGGCGAGGTCCCCGGGGGCCCGGGACACCCCCTGGGGCGCAGGAGGCCACAGGCGCTGCAGGAGACAGGGTCGGCCTCCCACACTAGGAGAGACACGCGGGGCCCTGAGCCGCCCCCTCTGACGTGCCCCCTGGACTCCCCCGCCTCGCAGCACCTGCCCACACCGTGCAGGGAAAGGGGCGTTGGCTGACCAAAACCAGCCCTGCCCAGAGACACTCAAAGGGGACACCTGCCCCACAGCACTGACCCAGGGCTGACCCCTGACGCCTCCGGGGTGGCCCCGAGCCCAGAGGAGCACTGCGGGAGGGTAGTGGCCCCAGGGCCAAGAAGAGAAGGAAGCAAACCCGCCCTAACCCCCCAGGAGGCCACGGTCCGGGCAGCCCCGGGAGCTGCGGTTTCTCCCTCTCCTCCCACGGACTCAGGACGGAGCGCTGGGCCAACACACACACACACACACACACACACACACACACACACACACACATGCACACTCTCACATGGACACGCATAAACACACACAGTCCTCACACACACATACATGCACGTACACACACTCACACACACCCTCAAGCACACACCCTCACGTGAGTGCAGAGTTGACCCCCGCCCCAAGGACAGAGAACAGAGCCGATGATGCAAATTACACAGTGAGGTTTATTGCGCCAGCTCGCTGGGGTTCAAATGTCTGCCCAGCGCAGCGGGTTTCAACAAGGACCCCGGGCACTAGGTTCAGTGAGTTCTTATACTTTCATTTTGGCAAGCAGGCATAACTCAGCCAATTTCTATTACCTACAGAGGATACATCTATTTTTTGTTGTTGTTTTGGCCCACAACATCCAGCCACCTCCTGACAGTTACATTCCGGAGACCTAATCTCATTCCAGGGATGTGATCCTTGACAAAAGCATCTTTTTTTTTTCTGCTTTTCTTGTTCCTAGAAGAGGCCTAAGTCACTCAGAGCCTGTCATGGCAGTTCTCTGGCTAAGCAGGTCCTAATGCTCACACATGCATATACCCTCACACACAAGCACACATGCACACATACACACGTGCAATCATGCACACATATACACACACACAAGCACACTCTCATGCACACACATATGCACATACACATGCACATAAACACACACACACACACACACACACACACACAAACACGGGCACACGCACCCACGTGCGCTCATGTCCTCTGTGAATCGCCTTCTCCAGACCAGGCCTTGACATCTGCGTCAACAGCTGCATGGCTGCGGCCACAGGTGCTGCCACTCACAGGCCCACCCGCACCCCTGCCCAGGGGACTCCCTTGCCCTCTGCCCCGCTGGGCGCTGAGCCAGCTACGGGCCTGCCCAGCAGGGCCGTGGTGAGCCGGGCCCAGGTCATGGAGTACTGGAGGCACCTCCGTGCGGACTTGCTCTAGGTTCATCCCGCCCCGCCCAGCCTCATACCCCCACGTCCTGCTCCTCCTCCCGGCCCCTCCCACCCTGGATTCCTGGAGGACACACGGGTGCCCAAGGAGCTGGGCAGCACCTCTGGGCACCTCTGAGCGCCCGGAGCAGCCCTGGGAGATTATAAAGATGCTTTGACGACTCCCCTGCCAAATTATTGTCATGGGGGGACTGTTTAGGCCACACACGCCCCTGCAAAATCAGAACTTAGCCTTATTTAAAGTTGGCTTTGGCTCAGACCTGCAGGCCGGGCCCCTCGGCAGGGCAGCTGCCTGTCCCTGTTCCCTGCCCCCGTGAGGTGCAGGGGCCGTGCCCCGGAAGGTGCTGGCTGAGCCCGACACGGTGAGAAGCATTTCTCAGCTGCTGTCGGCCACAGCAAAACTTGAAGCAAGTGTGCAGACGTCTCCTAGGTCGGACCCCTGTCCAGGTCTCGGCATTTCTCTCCTCTGCCCTTTAGAAAGATGCTGCGGGGATTTCGCCCCTGCCTGCACCCACAGTGCTCAGGGGTGCTCACCGGGAGTCTGCACCCGGGAAGTCTCTGTGGTCAGGAGCTTGTGAATGTGGGGCAAGGCAGCATGGACGTAGGCCAGGGGAAGTGGACAGAACAGTGACCACATCTCCCATGTTTGCTGCATGGAGGGATGGTCCGTGGGAAGCAAACCTTGGGGCTGTAAAGTATGCCTGGAACTGCCTTGGGTTTCCTCCTGCAAATGTGCGGCCCCAGGGCCTTTGCACCTGCTCTCAGAAAGGATCACAGGCAAGGAGCCTCAAATGTCAGGAAGAAGTCTGTATTCCTGGCTGTCTGGAGGGTGGTGGGGCGGTGGTGGTGGTGGGGGCATCCTCACAAGTGGTGATCTTGCATTCAAGTAAGGCATTTTCTTTTTTTTTTCTAAGAAAAAAATACCTTTACTGTAAAAACTAAACTCCCTGGCTTCCCTGAAAGGAAAAAAAAAAAAGTCTGAGGTTCTGGAGCTCAGCCCTCGGAGTCTGGCGGCTTTCACTGCCCCACCCCGCGGCCTCCAGGCCTCTGATAAGCTCCAGCTAAGCTCCAGCTCTCCCAAGGCCTTGGCCCAGGGCCAGAGCTCGGTGTCAAGAGTAGGGTGGGAACACGCCCGCTCAAGCCCGTGGAAGTAACTTGCTGGGTGGGTCGGTCGATTCGGCTCGCTCAAGCCCGTGGAAGTAACTTGCTGGGTGGGTCGGTCGATTCGGCTGGTGCTGGTCAGAGCGAGCGTGCGGGAGGAAAGGCCCAGCCGTGCCCACGATGCCCCTTTGAATCTCCATGGCACAGAGTCAGGAGCAATGCCGGGCATGGCCCCCAGTAGGGAGCTAAGGACTGACGGCTCAGCCCGAGTGGGGCAGCAGCAGCAGCGGGCGGGGGTCTCTCTGCGTTTCCTGGGCTCTGGGGACAGCGAAGGGAGGGTGCTCACGGACAGAACCCCCAGTGCTCGCCCACGGTCCCCCGAGGCAGGAGAGCACAGGGCCAGGAGGAGACCCCGGAGAGGAGCAGACCCAGCTCCCTGGGGGACCCCATTCTCGGGCTGATGCTCCCCCCGCCCCTCGCCCAGGCTGTTCCCTCTGCCCACACCCCCACACCCGCCTTGCTGCGGCCCTGTCACCGGGGGCTGGCTGGGGGCGATCCCTGCATCGGGGTTCCGGGAAGCCGCAGACTCAGGCCCACGCGAGGACCCGCTCTGGGCAGAAGGAAGGCCAGGCTTCACCGGCACAGCGCGTCCCCAGCCAGCGCCTTCCCTGCACAGGAGAGAATCTCAGGACACAGAACAGGGAAGCAAAGTCATTTTTATTGGACAAGACTTAGAGAGGGGGGCTGGAGCGATAGCACAGTGGGTGGGGCATTTGCCTTGCACACAGCTGACCCGGGTTCGATTCCCAGTATCCCATAGGGTCCCCAAGCACCGCCAGGAGTAATTCCTGAGTGAGGAGCCAGGAGAAACTTCTGAGCATCGCCGGGTGGGACCTAAAAACAAACAAACAAAAGAAAAAACCCACAAAAAAAACCACTTAGACGTGAGCAGGGAAGGAAATGTGTTCAAGAGAGAACTCGAAAGAATAGGCAAGTGAGGAAAGAGACAGAAGAGAAAGAAAGTTGAAGGGTTCGAGGGTCCGAAGGCTTTCCAGAGGAGGCATCGCAGTTTCTCTGGACTAATTTCCCTGGAGTTCTCCCCCACGCAGGAGGCAGCTGGGCCTTGTCAAGGGTGCCGGTGGCCTCTCCCGTCTCGCTCCGGCACTGTTCGAGGCCCCTTCATAATTTCGTAGAACCTTCTGTAGCTTCTCCTTCCCTGCGGGTCCTCCCTTCTCTTGGATTTCTGCATCACCGCGAAGCCTCAGTTTCTCCTCTTTAAAGAGCTTAATATTCACACATCCAAGGGACGTGGTCCGCACACCTTGGGGCTACTCAGGACCAGGCAACTTCTGCTTAAGTTTGGTCATTCCCTAAAGCTCTTTCCCCGGCCCTACCCAGCGGGCTGCAACAGAACCAGGGCAGGCTTGCTTCACACTGGCTGACATCTAGGCGTCCCGCCCACCCACGGGGGCACCCTGGACTTTCTTTGTAATTTTTATTAGTGAAGCACCATGAGGTACAGACTTACAAGCTTTTGTGCTTGGGTTTCAGTCATACAAGGATCGAGTACCCATCCCTCCACCAGCGCCCATCCTCCACCACCACGGGTCCGAGCATCCCTCCCACCCCCATCCCCCATCCCACCCTGCCTCTGTGGCAGGGCATTCCCCTTTGTTCTCTCTCTCCTTTTGGGTCCTGTGGTCTGCAAAAGAGGCATTGAGTGGCAGTCATGTTTGGCCTATAGTCTACTTCCAGCATGCTTCTCCCACCCTGGGAGGGTCCTCACAACACCCTTTATTTGGTGCTCCCTTCTCTATCTGAGCTGCCTTACCCTGGACTTTCTGAGCTTCCTCAGAACTGGCTGGGCTTTGGGGCGACAAACCTGTCCCCACCTCCTTGCCCAGGAAAACCGAGGACGGCCAGTGGCATGGGGCGGGGGGTGGGAGGACGATGCTGTCCTCTCTGTCCTCCCAGAGCAGAGCCCCGATAGCAGCTGGCACCAGGTGCGGGCTGATAAGGCACCAAGTGGGCATAGCTGGGCAGGCGCGGGCCCGGGCTGGGGCAGGCTCGGGGCTCCTGCCCAGTTGACGGGCGCTGAGCTGCTCTGCTTGTGGCCGCATTTCCCCAGACTCAGGTCTCACCCACTAAACACCAACGTCCCAAGGAGGAGCATGAGTTCTCCCGGACGGGCTACATCGGCCGTGACTCAGGCCAAGTGCAGAGAGAGGCAGTGGCTGGAGAGGGAGCCCCATGGGGGTGAGGGTGGGGGACAGGGGAGGTGGGGGGGACTGACCTCAAGTCTCACAAGCCCCGTGAGGCAGCCGTCAAACCGTACCTGTACCCGGGAGACGGTCCCTGAGTCCCCCGTGGGGTTGGTCCCTGAGTCCCCCGTGGGGGTGGGTCCTGACCCCCGTTCCCCTGGGGCTCTAAGTGGCTCTCTGCGGGGAAGCCAGCCCTCGATCCTGCCCAGATTTTCAGGTCTGTTCGCTGCCTTCGCTCACAGGGAAGAATTCCAGGAGAAGGTGAAGAGCGATGGATGTTTGGGTGTTTGGGGGGTTGCAGGGCGGTTTCTCGCTGCAGTGGGGAGAGCCGCGTTCCCGGGACGGAGAGTGCGTGTCCAAGCCACGCACGTCCACATCCCCGTCGGGGTCGCGGCCACGGTTCAAGCAGGGGGAGGCGTTGCCCTGCCCGAGCCAGCGAGTGTGGCCGCGACTCCAGGCTGCCCTCCATGTCCGTGGTGGGGGCTGCGAGGAAGGAGCTGGGCTGTCCAGGGCCTGTGACTGACGCCTGATGTGGCCCCGCGGGCAGGGCCCGGCCTGGAAATAAATCCGCCTCTCAAAGGCTCCTGCCGCGGGCCTGAGGCCTCTGGGCCATCCAGGCTCATCTCTGCCTGGTGGGGCTGGGCCGAGCTGGCCACCCCTGAGGACTTCCCCAGTCCCCCTTCCCCTCTTGTTTCGAGGGCACTCCCAGTGGGGCCCGGGAGACCACCTGAGCCGCGCAGGTGCACGCAGGCAAGGGCCTTCTGACCCGCTGTCCTGTCTCACCGACGCCCCATTCCGGAGCCAGCCCCTCCCCGACTCTGGAGAGCCAAGTCCATCTGGAGGCCTCCACTGGTCCAGCCTGCTGGCCGCCTCCCCCCGGCCGGCTCTCTGCTGGAGAGTGCACATGGCGAGCCGGAGTGGCCTCCAGCCCGGCTGCGGAGGATGACGGTGTCCTGGGCGGGGAGAGCAACACCACAGAAGGTTCTGGAGAGATGCCAGCTGTGACTGGAGCGGTTCTGACGGCCCACCCCCGGTCAGGGACAGGACGGCTTCTTTGATAAATGGATCAAAGACTGGACTTCTCCCCCTCAGAGCACGTGGGCGCTGCCCTCTGGGGAATGGGTGCCCTGCTCAGGCAGAAACGTCACAGCCGGTCTCGTACCGGACTTTGCTGGGGGGCGGGGTGGGGGGTGACACACTCACACTTCTCTCCCTGGGACCTGTGCAGAGGAGAAAAACACACGGGCCAGAGCTGCCTGCCCAGAGCCAGGAAGACAGGGTGGGCTGCTGGGGTCCCTGCCTGCCCACCTGCCCGGCACTCGGGAAACTGCTGGACCGGTCCAGCCACAGGGCAGGGCAGTGGGACACAGGCACTGGGTGACCGGCTCCCGTGAATGTGCCTGTGGCCCTGAAGAAAGGGACATGTGGTCATGGCAGTGGGGGGAGCCTTGGCAGGTCCCGGATGGCCCGGGTCCTGCCCACCGGCCTCCGGCAAACGGTCATCCCAGCCTGCACAAAGCAACGCTTGCCACTGCCTTTCCAGAACCTTCTTCCGGAGACCCTCCTCCGCCCCTTCGCTTTCCTCTCACCCTGAAGTCGTTTTGGAGTCCGGTCATGCGACCTCAGCCCTTGCTGTCCACCTTGACCGCTCTGAAGGCCAGTAGCAGAGTGACCACCTCCCTACAACCCTTCCTGCTGACGCATGGGTTCTCGGGCTGTGGGACTCAAGATGGGGGACGGAGAGTGGGGTCTCTCCACAGCTGAGACCCTGTGGGGTTTCCCGGCGCCCTGAGGGGCAGGGGTCACTCGTAGGGGGGCAGGGGAGAAGGGTCAGGTTAAAGTAAGAGAACTAGCAGCCCTCACACACGCAGAGCCCAGAAGCCGGCTCAGATTTGTATCACCCACACGCTGACTCTCGCCCAGGGGGGCAGAGAGACCCCAGTTTAAGGCAGCTCCGAGTGGCTACTCCTGCCTAAGGGGCAAGAAGACCCCAAAGTTAAAGTCGCCACATCGAAGGTTCCTGAGAAGATGAAAACACGCCGTGTTAGTTAGAAATCAAGAAGGGAGAAATCACGGCCTCCCCCATGCAGCGCCCATCTGGGACCCCCTCCCCAGTATCTGTCTGGGGCCCCCTTGCCGGCATCCATCTGGGACCCCCCTGCTTGGCGTCCATCTGGGACCCCCTCCCTACGGTTGCTTCTTTCTGCTGACCCACGTGTCTCGTGTCTGCGCCTTCAGTGGTGGGGACAGGGACTTGTCCGTGGTTGGGGCAGCCCTGGAGGTCAGCCCCAGAGGTCAGCTTCAGGGAGGGGCTGAGGACTGGGACTTCAGCACCCACAAGCCCCCTCCTGTCTGAAGATGTCTGGGAAGGTCTCTGGAACAGTCGTTCATGTTGCCACGGGCACAGCTGGGGCCGGGGCTGGTGGCTGTCCCTGCCTGTCCCTGTGACCCCCCAGGGAGCCACAAGCTGCACTGTCTGTCCCCCAACCCACGACCAGAAGGAAGAGAGGAGGCACTGACGAGCGCCTTCAACATCCACACATCATGGTCCTGCACATACCTGACCCAGGTTCGATGCCTGGTGCTCCCTACAGTCCCTGAGCACCGCCGGGAGTGATCCCTGAGCCAGGAGTGATCCCCAATTACCGCCGGGTGTGGCCCCAACACCCCCCGCCTGCCAAAACCGTCCAAAATAAGAATCTGCAAATGAGGCTCGTCAGCACTCGGGACACGAGAGCCCTTGGTTGGGGGAAAGGTTTCTCGCAGCGCCCACGGCTGACGCTCTCAAGCTGGACATTTCCAGGGCCTCCAAACCAGCCGGTCACTCACCGAAAGGACTGAGGCCATGAGCCTCAGCTCCAGCTCTGACTCCTCCCCGGGCCGCTGGCCCCTGACAGTGCTCGGGGTGCGGATGGGCCGTTAGACGGGACACCAGGGGTGTGAGGCCGCGGCTGTGAGAAACACAACAGCTCTGCCCTGGCTCCCCCTGCAGGAAATGTCCTCTGGGCCACCATGGCCACGACGGGCTCATCACTTCCTCCCCTGGGGACCACCGCTGCCCAGCCAGTGCCCCCCCCCCTTAAGAGTCCCGGCAAGGGGCAACTGCAGGCAGCTCACGCCCACCCCCGGGACTCAGCAAGGCAACCCCAGATCCATGATAACTGGGGTCAGGCCACGCGAGTGAGCTTGAGCCTCTGAATTGCCTGCTCAGGGCAGCGACATGGTGTCCAGGACCTGTGAGGTGCTCCTCAACTCTGCACGAGGGGCCCCTCGATCCTGCACGGTCAGGCGACACTGGACTTCACTTCCCTGTGAATACACAGTGAACCAACCCAAAGGACTCACAGGCCTCCTGTTTCACCTAGGGGAGGAGAGGTCTGGGTCCCGTGGAACAGTGCTCAGCTGTGCTGGGGCATTGCTAGGGGACCGTGCGGGGCTGGGATGGAGCCCGGCCTCCCACATACGCCACACGCACTGCATCCACTGCATGAAGACCCAGCAGCTCCAAAAACGTGCCAGCCGGCCTCACCGCTCAGAGGCTCAGGGGCTTCCTCCTGATCATGCGGGAAAGAAGGCGGGAGGAGGCAAGAGCAAGCCAGCTCCCGGGAGCACTCACCCAGCCCAGCCTCTCACCAAACTGCTCCCAGGAGCACTCACCCACCCCGCTCCTCACCAAATAGTCCTGGGAGCACTCACCCATCCCACTCCTCACCAAACTTCTCCCAGGAGCACTCACCCACCCTGCCTCTCACCAAACAGCTCCCGGGAGCACTCACCCATCCCACTCCTCACCAAACAGCTCCAGGCCTTTCACCCAGATCCCTGACACCCCTCCCTCTCAGACTGAGTTCCGAGCACTCAGGGATGAGATTTCCAGGAGCGGGGAGAGGGGGCGGTAGTGAACCCATCCCTGGTGCTGGACAGTTGCTGCTGCTGTACTCTGCAATGGCCGGACAGACCATCCAAGGGCTAGGCGTTCGTCCCACACACGGCCAACCCTGGTTCAATCCCCAGCAGGGCAGCGTCCCCCAGTGAACCAACAGAGAAGAGGCTGGGTCTCCCCAGGTGCTCCGGCTCTTATCTGCTCAGCGCCCTCTATGGGGCACGTCTTGGGGGTCTTCCTTGGTTTCCTTCACTGGAAGGTGCCCCGGAGGGTTTCTCAGCCCCAGAGGAGGCAGCACAATTGGGGGCTGAGCCCAGCGCTTGGGTTAGGACCATCAGACTTAGGCAGAGACGCTGAACAAAGACCACTGAGACCCGCACGCAGCACACGGGCTACTGAAAAGCCAGGTGTATTCTTTCCAAAGGCCACCCTAAGAAGTGGTGCGTGACAAGGCACACAGCAGCGCTGAGGACGGGCGGGGACAGTTCTTCGGGGCTGGCTGGTCTGCAGCGCGGGGCGGGAGGATACGGCGTCAGGTCACTCCGGGGAAGGCTCACTCGGGCTCCCCGCGCCGCGCCTGAAGCCGGCTTTGCTCTCGGGCCCGGAGACCGGCTACTCTTCAGACAGGTACATGCGATACAGCAGCGCGACGGCCAGCGCCGAGACGGCCGGGATCACCCAGTTGGACCACCAGCTGCAGGGGAGAAACGCAGGGCCAGTGAGGGTGGCCACCCCACAGCCTGTGTGTGGCCCGCTCACCCACGGGGGACAGGAAGCCACTCAGAGCTGCTGAGGGGCCAGAGGTGGGCTGAGGACCAGCTGGCGCCTGTCTCCGGAGCCATCGAGGAAACACACGAGCACGCAGGGCCCTGGGTGCCACCTTCTCTGCCCCTGAGCTGGTGTCTCCAGACCAGAGGGCACCGAGGAGGGTGGAGTCGCTCGGACCCAGGCCAGCCCGCTCCGGGAGGCACTGAATCACAAGGTCTCTCTCTAACAGGGCCGCTGCCACCCTGCGGGCGGTATCACAGGGGTCTGGACGCCGTGGTCACTCAGGGCCGGGGCTGCCGGGCCCCACACCCTGGGATGCGGCTCTGCAGAGTCAGTGAGTGCAGCGGTGCAAACACTTCACGCATGAAGGTCTGGACCACGCAGGGGCGCAGCTGGCAAGCGCTTCCTGCAGGGCCGGGCCCTCATTCCTAAGGTCACGGAAACGAAGGTTGCACGGCCCAGAACGTGAACGAGGCCAGGCCCTGCTCACCCCACATCTGCGGCTCACCAGGAACCTCTGATCCTCTAAGACCTGCGCAGACACACCTGCCCCTTTCAGAGATCAAGTTCAACGGGAGGCTTTAAGCTCCAAAAGGATCATAGGTGTCATTTTCATCGTGGGGTTTTCCGTTTCCATACAGAGGTCCAGATAAAATACAGGGTGGGGTGGTGCCGTGTGCAGGCTGGGGTGGGGGTGGAGGGGGGCAGAAAAATCTGTTGGTGAAATAAAATCAACTAAGACGTGTGGGTCCAAAAAAAGGGGGGAAAATGTGATGGCAACTATACAAATCCATGTGGTAGAGGTGCCAAGAGTGCGAACGTGATCCCAAACTCTGGTAAAGAAATCCTGAAACTGGGTACATCTAATTACTGGGTTCAACTTTAGGGCCAACATACAGAAGGCACAAAGGCACGCTCACTACACTAAGGTGACGGTCGGGCGTCACACGAGGACAGACAGCGGGAGACGGGGAGGCCCTCCGAGGAGCACCCACAGTGGCTCAGGGTGGAGCGGAGGGGACCCCGAGGGTGCCACTCCGAGGGACCTGAGCACCTTTAAGGCGCCACCCGTTGGGGAAGAAGGCCCAGTACCTCACCCTGTGGCCACGGGCCCCTCAGCTCCTCAGCGAAAGCCCCACGTACCTGGAACTCGATTCCACAGTAGTGATGAGAGATTCCTGGAACACAAGAGAAAGTGTCGGCCGTTACCGAGAACACTTGGACGGTCACCCTTAGCCCCTGTTCACCACCTCACCCAATGCCTTCTGCAGACACGGAGCGAGGGAGAAGTTCAGGAAAAATGTCTCTTCACTGAGATGCCTGGTCAGGCCGGAGAGACGGCACAGCAGGCTCAGCGCTGGCTTTGCGTGCAACGGGCCCGGCCCGTCCCCGGCACCCCATAGGGCCCCCTGAGCACCACCAGGCATGATAAGCCATCGGGTACAACCCAAGCACCAAAAACATCTTAGAAAAAAAATTAAATAATATGTTCTGAGTGGGGGATAAAGGGTTTATCTATGTTTAAATTATGAGCAACATAACCATGTGGAGAGCCTCACGGAAGGTCCACGAGGTGCATCAAACACCCGCACTGTCATTCAGACCTCACCAGGGGGATGGAAAGGACCCCGCTGCTGTGTCAGGGCAGCTGGGTGCCCCGAAGGCCTCAACCGATGTCACTAAACATCAGTTATACCCATCACTGAAAGGTGTGTCAGCCCAACAGAGAGAAAGGGGAACTGTCCCCCGGGCATTCAGAGCTGCCCTCCGGCCTCCCAGCAGATAGAACAGTCCTGGAAGATGCTGACTGTCCACACCGTCACCCATAGGAAACTTCCAATGAGGCTGAGCAGAGAGGCTCTTCCATGGCGAGGGCATGCTATTCCTTCCAGAACTTTCTAGAAGATCTCCTTGTGAGTTTAAAAAAAAATGGTTTGAAAAATTTCGTCTGGAAAGAGAACTGAGGCTGGCTCTGGGGAAATCCCAACTTCCCTGAACAGCCAAAACCTCATCAATCACAAACGCTGGAAGCCAAAACTGTGTTAAGAAGCTTTTCTTTTAGTATTCACACCAGCCGAAGTATTAGTGTGTCAAGGAAGCCATAAATAAGCCAGCTTCATCAGAATCCATTTCTGGAACCCTCACAGGCATCAGAAAATAAAGGCATCAGCAAAACACCGGCAGTCAGCAAGGAAGCAAAGCCGCACTCAGCAAGCAGAAACTTCTGGGGGAGAAGGCAGAAATCTCGGCGGAAAAAGCAGAAATCTCAGCGGAAAAGGCAAGAAAAGCAGTGAACAGACCCACCAACCTTTCAAACATGGCCTTTAAGATTCCTGACACAGTAGGGGGAAAAAGAAATTATTTTCAAAAGAAAAACACTTAAACATTTTTTAAAAGCAATTTAAGTAAACACTTTGAAAGCAACAAATGACACATGATCTGTTAAATGTTAGGAAGCCACAAAATGTGCTCCGAGCACTGCAGGATTTGTTCTCAAGTTTTGCAGACTGAATAAAATTAACAAGGGTGAGCAGAAATATCTAGACATGCAAACACAGACAGTGAGCAATGAATGGGACGACATGGCTCCGAGCGTGAAGATGCCGCCCAGTGGCTGTGGAATATGACCTCGTGCTGCAGGGCGTGCTGCCCACGGCGAGCAGAGCCAATGGGGCCTGCGCGTGAGCCGGCCTTGTGGACCAAACTCGGGCAGCACTTCAGGGAAACAGCACCGGGCGCCGTGAGCACTCACGTGAAGCCACCAGCACACCAGCACCACCTCACACCGGTGACCTTCCAAGGAACTGAGTCTTAAGACAGATGCGTGCACACACACACACCCATAAACAAACTCCATTTTAAGTGCTCCTTGTCTGGAAGGCTCTTACTTCAGAGGTAAAGCCAGTCTGAGTTACCACTCTGATGCAGAAGAACATACTCTGAGGGGTCAAAGTGGGCTTCCGCATGCAACTCCCTAGGGCCAGGGCACTGGCCCGGCACACTGGCCTTTCTGCCCAGAACCACGTAAGGTCCCCGGAGCCCTGCCAGGAGCAATCTCTGATTGCAGAGCCAGGAGTAAGTGAGCGCTGAGTCCCACGGGCTGTGGCCCCCCAAACAAAAACAGAACGAAGAGAGGAAAAGCTTCCTCCCCGCTTGGTATAAGTCAAACTTTCCCCTGAGTCCTTCACTCAGGCTGCCTGCTTGGACTTCAGAGGAACTTGGAATACTGCCTCCAATTCTTACTCTGGAATCACACTCGAGTAAAGCAAGTTGACCAGCTCAGAGAGAAGGGCCGGGGAACCAGCCTAAAATCCATATTCCTAGGAATAGTTTCCCTTCCTAGGAAGAAAAGTCTCGAAAATTATCTCACATCATTAAAATTAAATTTCACCTTAAAAATTTATAGTATATCTAAATTCCAGAGCTGACGAGTTGCTGAGGAAGGCATGGGGTGTGCTAAAGCCGACTTTCAGTCTTTAAAAATAAGGTCTCAGGGGGCTGGAGCCATAGCCCAGCAGGTAGGGCATTTGCCTTGCACACGGCCAATCAGGGTTCGATTCCCAGCATCCCATATGGTCCCCCGAGCACCGCCAGGAGTAATTCCTGAGTGCAGAGCCAGGAGTAAC
>JAOXYA010310090.1:0-18753 GCA_028565675.1 Sorex palustris | reverse complement strand
TGGTGGAGGGATGGGTACTTGATCATTGTATAACTGAAACCCAAGCACAAAAATTTGTAAGTCTATAACTGTACCTCTTGGTGTTTCACTAAAAAACAAAAAAAAAACCCAAAAAACCAAACAGCTCCCTGATCCAACATCTTCTGATCAACTGTAGCATTTCTGAATTTTTAAAGCCCATATTGTCTCAATGGTGCTGTCTTTAATAAATATGTCTCACTATTTATATAAAGAAAATTAAGCACTGTCTGGAAAAAAAAACATGGAACCCCCATGGTTAGGGAAGCATTATTTCTAAAAGTTACTGAAATGCACTTAAGTTCAAGAATTAATGAATAGATAAAGGTGATCTGTTGGGGTGGAGGGTGTGGCTTAACGGCAGAGCACTTGTCTGTAAGTGCAAAGCACTTGGTTTTAATCCCCAGCACTGCGAGATAATTAAATCATGTGATATATACACACAATGGAGTATTATTCAGTCATAATTTTATTTTGTATGTTTTTAATTTTTGTTTTTTTTTTTGAGCCACACCCAGTAGTGCCCAGAACTTAATCCTGGTCCAGTGCTCAGAGATCACTCCTGGTGGTATTCAGGACATATGGAATGCCGAGGATCGAACCCTGCATGCAAGGCAGGTGCCCTAACTAGCTGTATTGTCACTCTAGTCTCATAAACTTTATTTTTAGTCCTACCATTTGCAACAGCATAGATTTGACAGGGACAGAAAGTCCCTGGGAGAGAGGGAGGTCTTGCCTTGCAAAAAGGCTGTAAGCACTTGGCACCCAGGGGCCCTTCTAGTATCTGCAGCAAACACCCACTTACACAGACACAGCCCGCGCCAGGCCTCCAGTTCTCCATCTTCTTGCAGCTGATAGCCCCAAATCCCTTATCCACACAGAGCCGGGAGCCCAGCACCCCTTATCTTCAGATGGGGTTCTGCCTTACCCTGCTCCTGATTGGCCACCCCCACAGTCCGAGGTGACCATAACAGTGGAAACACCCTGGAGCCCAGTTCCTGCCGAAGGTTGAGCTGTCCAGAGAAAGACCCTCCCCTACCACTGCTCCCTTGAATCAAATGCCCCACAGCTACACAGCAGCCAGGAAGGATAGCTAGCAACCCTAAGTTCATGAGGCACCTCCTTCCCCCTACATCCCTGGAGTGTCTCTGCTTTCCTTTCGGTAACCTCTGTGTTGAGCAAACTAGAACATTCAGAAATTGTTTTGCGTTTTGTCCCAAGAGTCTTTTCTTGCTCCAGCGGAATGGAAGTTTCTCAAAGTATTAATATTCTTTGAGCTATCATACAGTCAAGTCACTTGCCTCCTAGGTATCTAAAGAAAGTACAAACATGGGGCCAGAGAGATAGTGCAGTAGGAAAGGGGCTTGCCTTGCATGCAGCCAACCTGTTTGGATCCCCAGCACCCCATGAGGTCCTCCAAACAATGCTAGGAATGATACCTGAATGCAAAGCCAGGAGTAAGCCCTGAGCACCTCGGGGTGTGGCTCCAAAACAAAAAAAAAAGGGAAGAAAATAAAAGAAAAACATGAATTGATGGGACTGGAGAGGTAGTGCAGGAGCTAGGCTGGCCTGGTATGTGTGCAGCCTACCTCATGTTTTATCCCCAACATCACTCAGGGTCACTCCTGAACACACAGCCAGAAAGAGTCACCAAGCACTGCCCAGTGTGGCCCAATTTTACCCCATCTTCCCAAAGAGGGCAAGAAAACAAAAGGGGTAAAAAAAAAAACCTCCACAAATTAGAAAACATACATGCACTCATGTTTTGTAGCTTCATTTACAGCAAACAAGATAAGGAAAGAAGCCAACCTCTTGCAAGTGGATGAGTACGGAAGATGTGGTGTACTTGCACAGTGCACTATACTTAGCCATAAGATGAAATACTCACATTTGGGATGACATGGATGCAACTAGAGTGGGTCCGTGAAAGTGAAGTAGGTCATAAGGAGAAAAAAATACCAGGTGAGGGGCTGGAGAGATAGCATAGCGGGTAGGGTGTTTGCCTTGCACGCAGCCGACCCGGGGTTCGATTCCCAGCATTCCATATGGTCCCCTGAGCACTGCCAGGGGTAATTCCTGAGTATAGAGCCACAAGTGACCCCTGTGCATCACCGGTGTGACCCAAAAAAGCAAAAAAAAAAAAAACCAGGTGACTTTACTCATCTTTGGGATAGAACGGCAAAAAGCAAGGCAACAAAGGGGAACCAAACAAACCCTTGGAATCTGACTGCAGAACTGAGGTTAGCAGAGGGAGAGGGGGTTCAGTGGGCTGTGAGAAAGGGACTATTTTTTGGGGGGTGTGCCCACACTAAGCTGTACTCAGACTCCTGGCTTTGTGCTCAGGAATCACTCCTCTCGGAGGGGCTTGGGAAATGTATGCTGTGTTTTGGGGGCTGTCAGCTACATACAAGGGGAGTACTTTAACCCCTATACGGTGTCCTCAGAATTTCGTGGAGTTTTGCTTTGTTTTTGTGCCACACTCTATAGTGCTAGGGCTTCTCCTGGGTCTGTATGCAGGGATCACTCCTGCCAGGGCTCCAGAGACCATGTGGGGCTCTGGGGATTGAACCCGGGTCAGCTATGTGCAAGGCAAGTGCTTTATCAACTTTACTAGCTCTATAGTAACTGGGATTTTGATGATCATGTGGAAAATTACACTTGAAGAGGCGTGAAACTGCATTCCTAAATCAGCTTTACCTTGATTGAAAAAACAAATGGCTAGATGCTATAGAAATTCTATGTTTGATCTTTTGGAAAAACTTTGATACTATTTTCCACAGTGGCTCTGTCAGTTTACCTTCCCAGCTACAGTGCCAAGCCCTTTCCTCCACATTCTGGTTTTGTTTGGGGACCACACCTGGTGAGATGCTCATCTCACCCCATGCCCACCACCCCACCCCAATATCACTTCCGGGAGGGTTCTTTTATTTTTTGGTTAGTCACCCTAGTGTCTCCCAAGAGGGGAGCTGCTGCCCGAAATGGGCAGGGAGGAGGGATCCCTGGTTGTGGCTTCCATGTCTCTCCTCCCAGGGAGAGGGGAGAGATCTGAGTATTGAAATCCAAGATTCATTTTGGGAGGAGGCGGGGGAGGTAGGGGCACACCTGGTGATGCTCAGGCATCACTCCTGGCTCTGCACTCAAGAATTACTTCCTGGCGGTGCTGGGGTGCTGTGGATGGCACCGGTGTCAGCCATGTGCAAGGCAAGTCCCCCCCGCCCGCTGTGCTCTCTCCATCCGCCCCTCCCCTCCTTTTCTCTGTGCCTTTCCTTGGAGGCTGGGGGGAAGCAGGAGTGGGTGATAGTGCTGGCATGCATAAGGCGTTTGTGGTTCATGGAGAGCTGCTGATTTCTGCGGGACTACAAGGCTCACTGGAGCCCAGCGCCCTCCAAGCTTTTTCTGCCGCAGGCTGCGGAGCTGGCCTTGCAGGAGGTTGCCTTGTTCCACTCCCCCCCAACCCCAGGGACAGCTTGTTCCCAGCCCAGCACTCGGTACCCCTCAGGGACAGTTTGTTCTGTATGCTTTAAGTTTTACAAAGTTACCACAAGCTCCCCCCTTCCAGGGAGAGAGATTCCTTGGGGGGAGGAAACCTGTTGGAACCAGTTTGGCAGCCATCCAGACCCCTTCAAGACACTGGGGCTAAAAGTAGAGAGAGAGTATGGGGGAAACTGTCTGCCATAGAGGCAGGGGGAAGATTGAAATGGTGGTGGTGGTGGTGGGGTGATACTGGGGACATCAGTGGTGGAAAATGTGCACTGGTGGAGGGATGGGTGTTTGATCATTGTATGACTGAAACTCAAACTTGAAAGTTTTCTAACTGTATCTCATGGTGGTTCACTAAAACAAATTAAAAAAGAAAACGACTCTGGTTCAAGGGCTGAGATAGTAGAGTGGGAAAGGGCTTGCCTTGCATGCAGCAGACGTGGGTCCCTCCCCACAGGGAATGATCCCTAAGGACAGAGCCAGGAGTAAGCCCTGAGCACCGCTGGATATGGCTTCCCCCGCTCTGCCGCCACCCCCCTTCACTCCGAAAAAGCATCTTGGGGCTTCAATACTCAGATCTATTCCCTTTTTCCTAGTGGACAGAGTGGGAACCGATAGCCAGACAGGACCTCTCTCCTGTGCCCCATTCCCACCCCCGCACCGTCCCCAGTACTAGAGTGAGGTGTCCCTTTACCTACTTTCAGCACTCAGTTCTGAAAGTAGTTCTGAAATGATCAGAATGATCATTTTCAATCATCATTGTCATAGTGGTCCCTTCTCTATCCTAACTGCCCTTCCTTATTCCCTCCACATGTGTCAGGCTTCCAACAGTGGACCAGTCTTCCAGGTCCTTGTTTTTAATGTCCTTGAGTATTAGTCTCATACTGTTTTTTTTTTTTTAATATCCCACAGATGGGTGCAGTCATTCTATGTCTTTCCCTCTCTAACTCATTTTACTCAGCACGATACTCTCCATATTCATCCATTTATAAGCAAATTTCAGGACTTCATTTTCCTTAACAGCTGTGTTATATTCCACTGTGTAGATTCATCATAGTTTGTCTAGTCATTTGTTCTAGGGCACATGGTTTATTTCCAGATATTCGTTATTGTAAATAGTGCTGCAATCAACATAGAAGTGGCACCTTTTCTTGTATAGACAATTCTCACTGATGGGACTTTAACTTATTTAAAAAAAACTGATATAACGCTGCATACATTTTAAATATGGTATTACTTTGATATATGTACATACTGCAATATGATCATCATTGTAGCCTATTTCCACATTGCATTAGAATACAGCTCTTCCTTGTAATTAAGGGATTACATCAGTCTGATAAAGCTGGAGTGAATATAAAAATATCCTAAATCAAAACTACATTTAAGAGGTTGGGGAGAGAGCTAGTGCTCATGCGGAAGTAGGAAGTATGGGTTTAATCTCGAGTACCACATAGTCGAATTTGGGTCGGCCGGGTCGGACACGTGCAAGGCAAAAGTCCTACCTGCTGTGTGATTCCTCCGCACCTCTCAAGAGAGCCCAGCAAGCTACCAAGAGTATCTCGCCCGCATGGCAAAGCCTGGGAAGCTACCTGTGATGTATTCGATGTGCCAAACACAGTAACAAGTCTCACAATGGAGACATTACTGGGCCTGCTGGAGCAAATAAATGAACAATGGGAGGACAGTGCTACAGCGCTACCACATGGTCCCCAGAGCACTATGCTGAGAGTAACTTCTGATAGTGACAAAATGTGCCTTTCCCCAAAAAATAAATGTAGGGCTGGAGAGATAGTTCAAGGGTTATGGGGTGTGACTTGCACACATGCAACCTTGTAGTGGGGAGAGGGTCTGGCCAGATTCATTGTCAAAGTAAAGGCACAGCATAAAAGCCAGTAGGGAATGAATTTGAGTGAACTGGGGGAGTGCAGCGCAGGTGGGACAGGAGACCCAAGGTGCTCACAGGTGCAGGACATACCCCTACCCCCCATCCTGGGTTTCCACAGTACTCAGTTTCCTTGTACCTGAAGTAGCAAGATGTTCTGAGAGCAGAAGTGCACACCTGTGCTCACAGCCCACTTTATAGCCTACAGCACACAGGACTTCTCATTCCCCTAGTTTCTGCTGTGCACTGGTAGTCCCTGGCACCGCAGGGTGGGAAAAGCACCGCATCCTCAGACCAGCACCAAAATGTGCCTTCATGATTGGACTGGCTAAGTATGGCAGGTCCCCTGAGCTCCGTTTGGGAGTCCCCCCTCCCCCATCCCCACCACCATACATACTTTTCAAATAGAAGCTCTGGGTTCCATCCCTAACATGAAGAAGCAAACATTATTCAATAGAACTAACTTATTGAATATAAAAGCGTGGCCAAAATCTTGTGTCCAACCCAGCCGACCCAAATTTGACTATGTGGTACCTTCCTTTAAAGTGCTTAAAGCAGGGTACAGCAGGTAGGGCATTTGCTTTGCATGTGAGGCCTACCTGAGCTCTGCCTGAGTGCACTGTTAGGAGTGACCTCTGAGCAACACCAGAAAAACAGAAAATGCTCCAAGCAGGGCTGGAGACAGTACCGGGTTAAAGCACTTGCTTTATACATGACCAACCCTGTTTAATCCTTGGGGAAAACTGGACTATAGACCAGTTTTCAGGGGTGAAAAAGGTTACAGAATGCTAGAGTACTGAATATTTATAATTCATACTCCTGTGACTGGGAGTTACTCATCCTCCTAAAAGAAGGCTATCACCAGTCTGTGAAAATAGCAGCATTTTAAAGTATGGCTTCTTTGAATGCTAAGTGGCTTTTATCACCATTCTGAAGTTAACAAATCATAAGCTGAGCTGGTGATGCTTAGGGGCTATTCCTGGCTCAGTACTCAAGAATTACTCCTGGTAGGACTAATTGGAGTGGAGGACCATATGGAGTGTTGAGGATCAAACCTTGGTTGGCTAAGTGAAAGGCAAGTGGCCTACCTAGTATTGTCACACTAGCCCCAAAGAAGACTTATCTTGTATTCAACCCCCCGCACACCCCCCCCCGCCATTCATTGGTGACCATTTCACTCATATTTAAGAGTTTGACTTTTAGTTTGACTTTTAGCTCTACATAAATATGCCATTAACACTTTTCTTTTCCCTCTGACTGACCTATGTGTTCAAGATCTGTGAATACCATTGCAAATGTCAGGGTATCCTCTCCTTTCATCAATAATAATATTCCATTAGTGTTTTTTCATCCACTTATTTATGGATGGATAAGTACTTAGACTCTCTATCTTGGTCATTGTGAACAATGATGCAAAACACATGGGAACACTTCTCTATTAAAACCCGTTTTCATTTCCTTTGGATATATTTATATTCAGAAGTGGAACTGCTGGGGTCCTATAACAGAAATTTTTTTTTGTGCCACACCCAATGGTGCACAGGGCTTACTCCCGGTTCTTGCTCTTGGGGAACATTCCTAACAGTGCTTGGCCTGCTGTACGATCTCTCCAGCCCTGACAGAAAATTTTTGAGGAAGCTCCATATTGTTTTCCACAGTAAATTATTAATTTGTATTTCTATCAACAATAATTTCTGCTCCTTTCCCCAATATCCTTGCTGGCACCGGCTGTGTGTGTGTGTGCTTCTTTCTCCAATACTGGGATGGAACGCGGGGCCTCACACGTGCAAGGCCTGCACTCTACCACGTGAGTCACATCCCTGTCTTTTCTCATATTCTTTTTCTCCGCTGCCCTTAAGATGGTACTGTGACTTTTTTTTTCTATTGATAGCGTCTTAAATTTGATAGTTGCACACTGAGCCATTCTTGCATCTCAGGAATAAAATCCACTTGGCAATGGGATATAATACCTTTAATTGTTCTTGAAGTTGCTTTGCTGATATTTCAGTCACACACCTATACTCTGAACTGAACTTATGATGTAAATTTATTACTTGCCTGCTAAGGAGACAGGCTGGGGGGATGGATTGGAAGGAACCTTGGGACGACAGTGGTAGAAGGCAGGTCACTTTGTTGTAGGACTGATGTTGGCACACTGTATGCCTGAGACAACTGTATTATTAACAACTTTGTAAACTACAGTGTTTAAATAAAAAGAAAAAAAGGATGAAATAACTTTAAATCTCCAAAGATTTTAAATATATGAATGTTTCAAAGAAAAATGAAAGAACAGTTCCAAATTAAAAGAACGTAAAGAGACATGACAAGGATTACATGGATCCTTTGTGATAAAAGACATACTTGGGGGCCGAGGCAGTACAGCAGGGAAGGCACTGACTTGTATGCTGCTGGCCCTGGTTTGATCCCTGGCACCATATATGGACATCCTGCCAGAAATGACCCTTTAACACAGAACCAGTAATACCCCAGAGCACAGCCAGGTATGTCCCCAAACTCCCCAAAGACATAGCTAGGCAGCTGACTGAACGCCAGTGGGTGGGGCTGTTGGGTGAAACAGTATATAGGAATTGTGTTCTTGATAGTTTTCCATATAAACGATCACGATCATCCTGTTGTTCGTCAATTTCCTCGAGCAGACACCAGTAATGTCTCCTTCTTCTTAGCTCTGAGATGTTAAAAGAGCCATTTCAATGCTCTTTCAGGATTAAGAGAATGAGACCCATCACTGTTACTGGTATTTGGCATATTGAGTACGACACGGTAAGTTTGCCACACTCTGCCGGGTGGGCAGGATACTTTTGGTAGCCTGCCAGATTCTCCAAAGGAAAAATAAGATAATAAGAGGTTGTGTGGCCGCAAATGCGGCCACGCACTTCCGGGAGCTGGGTTTTATAGTCTCTGCGTCTTGGCTGTTGATGGGACCAACCTGACACCTACATATTGGAAGATGGGGGGTCTGGGTGGAGAAGGCCCAATCCCAATCTGAGTAGGCTTGGAGACCTCAGCCCCAGGACCCGCATGCCTTGGTTCCTCTGCCAGTTCTTTCATGCATGAGGCCTGTCCGGACGTGTGAAGAGTGGTCCCAGCATGGCCGTGGCTGGCTCCGGAGGTCCTCAGCTGCTGGGGCTCTGCTCGGGGCGGGGGTGGGGGGGAGAAAGAGAAACTCAACCCTCCCTCCTCCAAGGGGCCCCAGTGCGGACAGCCAGGCCTGGTGGCAGGAGACTCTGTGCTGTTCTCCTCTGGGAGCTGGGTTTTATAGTCTCTGCGTCTTGGTCGTTGATGGGACCAACCTGGCGCTGGCAGCAGCTGGTGGGTGTGATGCCTACCTACTGGAAGATGGGGGTTCTGGTTGGAGAAGGCCCAGTCCCAATCCAAGTAGGCTTGGAGACCTCAGCCCCGGGACCCGCATGGCAATAATAGCAACACAAATATCTTACACCTACACAGGCTCAGGACAAAGGGGAAGGTCCAGCGAGTCCCATTTGCTGGCGACTGAGTCAGAACCAAGGGTTCACTTCCTTCCAGCCCTGCCCCATATGCAGAATCCCCTGGAGACCACTGGAAGTTCCACTGCAGGACCAGAAAGGAGCTTTGCCCTTGCCTTATCTAGATCTTAAAGAGGGAGGGCTGGCCTCCCCATCCCCCCTCCACCCACCCACGTTAGGGTCCTGGGCCAAACCCAGTTCCTGCTGGGATGAGGTGGAAGAAATAATTAAGAGGAGGCATTTTCCTCAGGCCTGTGCTTTTGACTGCTACTCGACAAGGCCTTTGGAAATGGGTGCTCCTAAAGGGTATAGCATGTGACTTATTTGCACATAATGAGTGACCAGGATGAGGGGGTTGTTGATTTGTTTTTGAGAAAAATGACTCATAGGGAGTTCAAGCCTTGGGAGAGTCCCGGGCACCTGACTGCCCCCTTAGGCTCGTGGAAGGAATCCTGACAGGGAGAGGAAGGCTGGGCTCAACTTCGAGTTCTGAACGGCTCCACACTCGGCAAAGTGGCGTCTTTGGAAGACTTACAGGATTATTTGGCAGCAAAAATGTGGCAATCTCGGGGGAAGGTTCACGAGTTTGAGCCAGGCTTCAAGTTTCTCGGGCTGTTGCTGGAATTATATGAAAGGGTTTCGAGAAAGCTCAGCTACTCATCAGAAAAACTGGTTTCTCAGGTTATTTAAAACACAGTTCGAAGGGCTGGTGCACATGCTCTGCATGGGTGAGACCCAGGTTTGATCCCCCAGCACTGGGTGGTCGCTAGTACATTACCTGAGTGACCCACAACCGAAAAGGTGGGAATAGCCCGGAGCATCTCGGCTGTGGGTCCCCCAAACCAAATACCAAGCAGAAACAAAAACTTCACAAAATAAGTGAACAGAAATGAGTAAACACAACCCCTTGTGATGCTCAGGGCTTACTCTTGGCTCTGTGCTCAGGAATCACTCCTGAAGACCTTTGAGGACTAAAAGAGGTGCTGGGTTTTTTGGACTTTGTGGGTCAAGAGCAAGGCAAGAATCCTATCTGCTGAACTATCTTTCCTGCCCCAACAAACGCAATTTGTAGTCATGAGCAGACATGACTGCAGGTTGGGAGGGGGCACCCCACTGTGGAACTGAAATCCCACTTCAGCGGCCCACCTGGGCTGGAACCGGCAATGGAATGACCTTAGTGAATGATGCTGGGGACTCTGGCAGACGTGTAAGGGTGGTGCATTCATTCCTGTGTGGAGCCCATCTGAGGGAGATCAGGGGAAATGCAAAGAAGCCTCAGTACAGACTCCTTTAGATTGTGATTTCTTCGTTGCTTAGTTTGGTGGCCACAACTGGTGGTGCTAGCCTGACTCTGTCAGAATTCCTCCTGACAGTGCTCTGGGAACTGCATGGGATGCTAAGGATCAAACTCGGCTTGGCTTCCCACATAGTAACTCCCTATGTGCTGTGCTATATGGTTCTGGTCTCTCTCAGTTGCTTTGGGGAAATGAAAAGACTTAACAGCTGGGGTTAACCCTTCAGGGCACACCTGAAGCCACTCACCTGGCTGTGGCAGTGGATGACCTTTCCAAGGATGGCATTATGAGAGATAATACAGGGGTTAACGCACACATGCCCTGTGAGACGTGACCCTGGTTTCATCTCCAGCATCACCGGGTCCCTCCACTCCCCCCAGAAACACTGGGGGGAAGTTCTGAAGAGCCCCAAGTACTGAGTACCTCTGGGCTGGCCCTGGTGGTCCTGACACTGCAGGGCCTGAGCACTATGTCCTCAGCCCCTAGTCAAGATTGGCTGAACTCTGGGAGTGGCACCTGAATTCGCCCCTCCCCCAACACTTCCTGGAAGCCCCAAACTACAATGGAAACTGAATTGTAAGATGCCCATGAGGCTCTAAGCGTTTGGATTTTGGGGGTGAGAAGGTGGGACTGGGGGGTTGTCGGTTGCGTGAGGACCAGCTTCTGTTCCGTTCAGTGCGCAGAGGACTTGCCTTAGAACTTGCCGAATGTACCCATCTAGAGTTGCGGGGTGTGGGGATGGGGCGCGGTGGAGGTGAGCCAGAGGAGAGAAGGTGAACATCATAGGCCTAAGAGAAAACTCCATTGATTTGGAGAGCACAGTGAAAGCAATTCCTTCCTCTCTTAAAGTTTTTGGGTCATACCTAGTGGGGCAGGGTCCACTCCCAGCAGTGCTTGGGGGACCATGCTATGCCAGAGACAGAACCAGGGCTTCCTACATGCAAAGCCCTTGCTCCCACCAGCTGGGCCATTTTCCTAGCCCTGAGATCATTTCTTTTTTCAAAGACTTTTTTATAGGGTTGGGAAACTGTAAAGCAGACGGGACATTTGCCTTGCACATGCCTGTCCTGGCCTTGATCCCTGGCTCCCCATCTGATCCCCTGGCCTGGCTGGAAGTGATCCCTCTGTGCAGTCTGGGCAGGAGTGCTCCCCCAGGAGTAACTCTAAGCACTGCCAAGTGAGCCCTCCTCAAACCATAATTAAATGAAAGACCTTTTCAGAGAGCTGAGGTTCATGTTCATGTAAAGTTAGAGTCAATTAGACTTTAAGAATTGACTCTGTGTGTGTGTGTGTGTGTGTGTGTGCTAGACATATAGAACAGCAAGTAGGACACTTGCCTTGTATACAGCCCACCCAGGTTTGACCCCCCAGTACCACATATGGATCCCCTGAGCGTCATGAAGAGTGATCCCTGGGGCTGGAGCGATAGCACTGTGCGTAGGGCATTTGCCTTGCACGCAGCCAACATGGCCGACCCAGGTTCGATTCCCAGCATCCCATATGGTCCCTCGAGCACCGCCAGGAGTAATTCCTGTGTGCATGAGCCAGGAGTAACCCCTGAGCATCGCTGGGTGTGACCCAAAAAGCAAAAAAAAAAAAAAAAGTAATCCCTGAGCACAGAGCCAGGGGTAAGCCCTGAGCACAGGTGGGCATGGTCCTAAGCCCCCTTTTCTTCCTCCCCAAAGAGAAGATGACATATTCCTACACGTGGAACTGGAAGCATCTGAGTGTCTTTATTGATGAGAGAGCTGCCTGAGAAACATGGCTCAGACATTCAGAGATCAGATTTCCTAGAGTATCTTCTGGAGCTGACATTAGGGAGGTGCCTCTGTTTGAGTCACCACTTCTGCTGCAACTTGCAGCTGGAGTGCTGAGGATTGAACCCGGGTCAACTTCATGCAAGGCTAGGGTTGGAGGAAAGGGCCCTGAATCATGTTTCCCATTGAGGTCTGCCTGCAGAGATGCTCACGGGTCTGTGAGCAAAGGGAGCCTTACCTATGCCCTCTTGGGTGGGATGAGGGAAGTTTTTCTGGGGGATAGGGTCTTTGTAACATTTTCAGGTTTTTTTTTGTTCCTTTGGGTTGGACTCCGTTCCATGAGTGGCTTATTTAATTGTTTTTAGTGCTCGGAATGACACCCAGGGCCTCACATCTGCAAGACAAGTACTCTACCACTGAGCTATACTCCAGGCCCTCTCTGAAGACCACTCCAGGAATAGCTTCACTCCCCTTCTCGGAGCTGTGACCACCCTCCTGGCAGCAGAGACCAGAACTTCAACTCAATCTCTCCCTCCCCAGCACAGGCCAGAAATTATTCAAAAGATCCTTGTTCAAAATAAAAAGATTTCTAAACTCAAAAAATTCACCTATTTAAATACTTTAAATTTTTGTTTGTTTTTGTTTTGGCCATACCTAGCAGTGCTCAGGGGCTATTCCTAGCATTTGCCTTGAAGGTTCCTCCTGGGAGAGCTTGGGGGATCTTATGGGGTGCTGGGGATTGAATCTGGGTCAGCTAGGTGCAAGACAAGCTCCTTACCCACTGTACTATCTCTGGTCCCCCATTTAGCTGTTTTAAATTAATGACAATAGAAAACATTAATGACAATGCTTTCTTTCTTTCTTTCTTTCTTTCTTTTTTTTTTGCAGTGTTAGGGATCAAACCCAGGATTGGGCATACAAGGCATGTACTTTATTCCTGAACCATATCTCTGGCCAACTAAAATAGTTCCAGATCCCAAACGTGCCACATTTTAGGATCAGGAAATCTGATTCAATGTCGTGAGGCTTTGGCATTTCCTTCACTGAACGAAGATTCTAGTATCACTCACTGCCTACTCAGCTTTGTGAAGTGCTACAGGACAAAAAGACATCACCCCAAACTGGGGCCTTTATTCCGGTTGGGTGGTACCAAAATCAAGATCAAAATCTTGGTCTAAGTTCAGGAAGAACTCATCTATTGAATAAGAAGGGGATCATTCTCAATAGCATTTACAATCCATCTCTAAGTATCTGCTGCAGCACCCACATCCTGTTCTCTTTTTGAATAGAATTTGGAGGGCGGCACATTTAAATGTGCCAGTTATTAAAACAAGAGGCTAATAATACTCCAGACAGCAGGTGGTACTCTGGGTACCTATTGGTTGGTTACTGGAAATGCAGCTGCTCACTGACTTGTCACCTGATGAAGGAGAAATAGCCCGGAAGGGGTGCAGAGGGCCCAGTGGCTGACAGCTCTGCTCCATCGGTGGCCCTGGTACCCCCCAGCCTCACCCTATGCCCCACCCTAGCTCTGCATATTCCACTCTGAGTCTACACTGCTATGCTATCCTCTCTCCTGGGCCAGCTCTCCCACCTCTCAGGACTGCAATGTTTATTTATTTATTTTTTTGGTTATATTTAGTTTTTATTTGAATCCTTGTGAGATACACAGTTCCATGGCCTAATCGCTTTGCTCTCCCTAGACGTTAAGTACATCTGGGAGGGGTGTTTCTTCAGAAGGAATCAAGCCCCTACTGGCATCTTGATTTTTGAGTCCCAGTCTTGAAATTCTGAGAAAATTAACTTTTTGTTGGTCTTTGGGCCACAGTCAGTGGTGCTCAGAACTGACTCCTGGTTCTGTGCTCAAAGATCATGCCTGCCAGTGCTGGGGGGGCTGCAGGGTGCCATGTGTGGTGCTAGGGTTAGAATTGGGCTTGGTCACATGCAAGGCAAGTACCTAAACCTATCATCTAGCCCCCAAATAAATGTCTTTATTTAAAATTTTTATTTATTTTATTTTAACTTTTTAATTAATTATTTTAAAAAATTGAATCACTGAGATAAGTTAAAAAGTTGAGTTTCAGTCATACTGTTCCAATACCCATCCCTTCACTTTCGTGCCCAATGTTCTGCCCAGCCCCACCCCGCCTGCCCTCGAAGCCTGCCATTTGCACTAGCAGACACTTTTCTTCTCTCTGTCTCTGTCTTCCCCCCTTTCTCTCTCTCTCTCTCTCTCTCTCTCTCTCTCTCTCTCTCTCCTTTTAGGCACTGTGGCTTGCAATACTGTTACAGAGAGGGGATCAAGCATATCCCTTGACCTCCCTTCAGTACTCAGTTCTTGTCCAGAGTGATTATTTCCAACTCTCATCATCAGAGTGGTCCCTTCTCTTTCCTAATTGCCCTCCTCCGACAATCAATGTCTGTGCCTTGAATCACCCCATCTGTGGTGCTCAGCTATGAGAGCCAGAACAAGCACGTTCAAATCAACCCAGCTTGAGGCTCCAAAGCCTTGTGAAACAACCCCCTCACCTCTCTGAAGAGACAGCTGCACGGCTGGCTGGTTGCCTGTCCCCACCCCCCTCCCCAAAAAAGGATCTGGGTGCCAATTCCATGTGACTCTACACGCATCTAAGTGTAAACAACTCCCGCCTTTGCTCTACTCCCCTGACTCCCCCATTAGAGCTTCATGCGATCCCTCTGCCTTTCCAGTTGCTCAGTTAACAATTCTTTATTACTAGTTAAACATTCTCCATATTCAATACTCTTAATTAGGATAACTGCAACCTTGGAGCAGCGACAGTTTTGCTGCTAGCCAAGCTTTGGGAACGTGACTTGGACCCTGTAACACTAGGAACTGGGACTAGGGCCCTGGGGGTCCCCAGAGCCAGGCATGGAGCCAGAGAGGATCATGGCCAAGCCTTATGAGGGAGTGGAATTTTCTTGCTTGGGTTCACACTTCCTTGGTCCCTGGCACCATTTCCTTCTTTCCTGTTTCTCCTCCCGTGCCTGGTGCCCCCTGGTTGTGTTCTGGTGGCAGGCACCTTGGCTGGCCATGCAAGCTCATGGAGGCAGAGGAATTTCACCCCCGAATGAGTCATACCTCCAGTGAGTATCACACATACTGATTTGCTGCTTCAGATGAGATTTTGGACTTTCAGCTGTTTTCCTCTCTGGTTCTCACCAGATGCTATTACTCCAGAGGCCATTACTGTGATGCCTGGGGGTCATGCCTGAGGTCGTGGTGCTTGGACACTCAGCCACACTGCTTCCCAAGGGTCCCAGTCTTTTCCTTGTAGTGCTTGAGTCCATTGTGCCAGTACTAATTGGGGTGGAGGGGGCGGTTGGTTGTGCTCACATACATGCTTTGGGTCCTTGTGCTCTTGGCCTCACAGCCTTTTTTTTTTTAAAGTGTTGTGTTTGCTGGAGGTTGCTCCCTTTGGGTTGTGGTGCTTATACAGACCTGCCTGTGGCGTGGCTGGCAATCCCTTGCAGCATTAGGGAGCACAGACAGGAAAGATGCCAGGATTGTGCTTGGTACATGTGGTAGCATTGGGGATCAAACTCATGACCTCATGTTTGCAAAGCAGCTAATTTGACCACTGGGCTTTCTCCTGGTCCCCTGAACTTTAGATGTTAGAGATGATGATTGGATGAATGATGATGTTTAGAGCTGTTGACTATATTTTGTATTTATTATGTTTGCATTTATTCCATTTGCAAGAAAGAAAGACTTAGCCTTGAGGGCTTAGAGACAAAATGCTACATAGCAGTCTCCCTCAAAATTCCTATGTTGAAAGTGAGTCCGGTGTGGCTTTCCTGAAGAGTGAGGAAGAGATCCTTGTGGTTGAGACTTCTCAGGCTGAATTGGGCCTCTCTTCTCTGCTACCTGGATGGACCCACCAAGCTGAGATTCAAACCTGCAGACCAGTGGTTGAAAACCACAACCGCAGAACTTACACATTCAGCACAAATTTTGGGGGCGAAAAAAGCGCACTCTTTGATAAACTGAGAGTAATGAATTTTATTTTTTCCTTTGACTATAAGATGGACTTAAAAGCCGTTTTCTGAGTGTTCAATCTGAAGGGAAAAGACAAAATTAAAGGACAGAATAATGTTGAAAATGTGTGATTACAAACAGTAGGTCTAAAAGGTTTCCTAAGAATTTAGGGAGTTGAATTCCTTCTAGGATCCTGTCTGTTGTGTCCATGTTCTGTTTAGAGCATCTTTGTTCATATGCAGGCCTCCTTAGGCCATGAGCGTGAGAGTCTTGAAGGCAGAACTTGAAGCGAGGATCATGGGTATCTTAGTCCTAAAGATTAGCACTGTGACTGGCTCCTCATTGGCATTTAATAAGCACCAATTAACCTTAAGGTGGATTGTTGGGACATGGCTGGTTTGAATTCCACACGTTCAAGATCATTTTGCAGCAATGGCTATTGCAGGGATGGGGCTGTGGGTGGGAGGGGTGAACTTTGTCTAATTCAGACCGAGAAATGACTTTCCGTTAAGGTGGTTATTTTGAGACAATTAGATGTGATTTACATGTCACTCAGCGAGTCAGTGGCCAGAATGGTGCTCATTATGTCTGGAGGTAAATTAAGTCTTTGCATTTCTCTACCTAGGGATTTGAAACTTTCGTTATTTAATGATAGTTGTAATTTCTTTAGCACCTACATGCCTGCTCTGGTGCTAAGGAATGTTTGCACTGATCCCTCATCTAATAGCCAGAGCCACGCTAGGAGATGGGAGCCCGTCTCAGTGATGAACCATCTGGGGGCAATTACATGGAGCAAAGTACTCAAGGCCGCACAGAGGAAAATGCAAAAGTGAGGAGCAAAATTCAGCGCTTGATCCCTGAGCACAGCCTGGTGTGGTCCCTGAACAGAACCAAACAAAATTTAGGTCTTGGGGCCCAGCAATGTGGCTCCATGGCAGAATGGCCTAGCCTCCAGTCAAGAGACAGCTCAGGAACACTAAGGTCCAGTGTGTGCGGCCCCAGGGTGCAACAACCAAGAGGGGAAGAGGAAGAATGAAATGCAAGCCAGGTGTTTCTGCTTTTTTTTGGTGGGGGGTCATACCCTGTGATGCACAGGAGTTACTCCTGGCTTTGCACTCAGGAATTACTCCTGGCAGCGCTCAGCGGACCATATGGGATGCTGGGAATCGAACCTTGGTCAGCTGCGTGCCAGGCAAACTCCCTACCCGCTGTACTATTGCTCCAGCCCCAGAGCCAGGTGTTTCTGCCTCTAGAGTTTGGCTATTTTTCTCAGGGATCTACTGCATTCGGGCTCACATAGGCCCTTAGAAGGGGAAGTGATAAATCGCCCCACTCACTTTTACTTCTGTCCAGTTTTAAGTTCTCAAAAATTCCAATTCTCTCCCTGAGAACATGAGGGCAAAGTTTTCTTCTAGTTCTGGGCCTGAAAGATAGTTTTGTGGGTAGGGTCCTTGCCTAGCTTGCATTCTTAGGCACCATCCCCAGCATTCCAGGGCCCCTCAGCACCCCCAGGGGCAGGCCTGAAGGCCTTTGAGCACCACATCACTGGGAAAGGGGGCAGAGTTGTCTGGGTAATTTCTAGGACCACAGGGTCTGAGCAGCACTGCCTCCGTGGGCCCTCAGAGAAGCGCCAGCCTGGTTGGCTGAGAACTGCTGATGGAGCCTCCTGAGCACCACTTGGGAGACTCTCCCCAGTCCCCAAATTTTCCAGTCCCTTTTAGGATTACTTAGTATCCTGTCACCTTCCAACACTCAAGGCTGGAGAAGGCTGATTTCACTGTGGCAAAGTGGGCTTCAGAAGTAGGCAGGGAGTTTCATTTTAAATGCCATCAACCTGGACATATTTTGCTCTATTTGGACCTGCAGTTTTAATACGGTGGTTAACTATCTTATGGGTGGACTATTGGCTATGTACGTAGGACATTTTATTCCTATTTTCTCTCTCATTTATGTACATTCCACAACGCCAAGGACCACAGTTGTTAAACCCACTGGCAGTCGTCTAAAAGTTCTTCCTCCATGATTGTGGATGTGTTAAAATGCTTCTACATAGTTTGATTACTTAATCAGTTCATTGCTTTTTGTTTTGTTTTGTGTTTTGTTTGGGGGTCACTCCTGACAATGCTCAGGGCTTTCTCCTGGCTCTGTACTCAGGGATCATTTCTAATGGGCTCTGAGGTCCATATAAGATGCTGGGGAACAAATCTGGGTTGGCTGCCTTTAAGGAGAGTGCCCTACTCACTGTACTATTGTTCTGGCCCTCCAGGGCTTATTTCTGGCTGTGCACTCAGTAATCACTCCTGGCAGGGCTAAGAGGATCATCTGTGGTGTTGGGGATCAAAACCAGGTCTGCTGCATACAAGGCAAGTGGATAGTAAGTAGCCACTGTACCACCTCTTGAGCCTTCTACAGAGTTTTAAAAAAACTCACAAAATATCAGAATTATGAGATCATATTTATTGTACAGGGGTCCAGTATGTTACCTCTGGAAAAACTTAAGTTCATTCACAAGCCTACTAATCTTGTGAATATTCTATCTCTAGGCATTCACAAAAGTTTACCTTGTAATGGAGAGTACAAAAATTTTACTAATCCATTTTTTTTTTGTATTTCATCTCTAATCTAAGGGCCAGGCCTTCGTCTCAGAGATAAAGGTCGTACTGTGCCTGCATGAACCTCTGAGTTCCATCACTGTACTGAAACATGGAGTAGATATCGTCCATCAAAATGTGTATTAGGGGGCTGGAGCGATAGCACAGTGGGTAGGGCGTTTGCCTTGCACGCAGCCAACATGGCCAACACAGGTTCGATTCCC
>JAOXYA010309988.1:0-18758 GCA_028565675.1 Sorex palustris | reverse complement strand
GGGGGGGGGGGGGGGGGGGGGGGGGGGGGCTAGGCACAACTGGGTCTGAGGGAAAATGGCAAGAACTGGATGGTTTCACCCACAGGGACAGGAAACTGAGAGACAGACAAAGGAAGAAGAACGGGTGGACGCTGACCACCTCCGGGGTGGGGCAGGGAGACAGGGCGGGCGCGGGGAGGAGGAGAGAGCTGCCCACTGTCCCTTGTCTTCCCCTGGCAGCAGGATCTCATTCTGTGTGGGCAGGGCCAGTGGCTCCTGTTCAAGGTTTGTGGGGACGCACAGCTGTTGAGGCAGCTGGAGTCCTGAGGGTTGAGGCATCGAGCTGCAGCATGGGCCGTGCATGGGCCAGGCCTTGGGTCCGATTCCCAGCACTGCCCTCGCCCCTGATATGTAGATACAGCAACACTTGCTTCACCCCAACGAGCTTCTAGGCTGTTCACTTCTCCCGGGGTTGCGACATCACTCTATACATGGCCAGATAAAACACTACTATCTTAAAAATTTTTTTAAGTATGATTACATTTTGGGGAGCTCGCAGTTTACTCCTGATTCTGTGCTCAGGGCACCCGACAGGGTCCAGGGGTCCAACCTGGTAGGGGGGGTCCACGTGCCAGGCGAGCACACTCCCTCCCATACCCTCTCTGCCCCATCACCTTTCCTACCCACCCAGCACTTTGCAAACCCTTAGCCCTATTGACCACAGAGGTCATTCCAGCGGAGGAAGGGGAAGATCCTTCAAGAGGCCAGTAATGCCTACAGATGCCAGCCAGGGTCAGCTGGGGCAGGGGCCAGCTCCTCTTCCACTCAAAGCGCGGACTGCTGTTAGGGATGTACCCCAGCTGTCCATGCCATGGCGTGTTTCTGTGTCGGCGTGGCTTGGGCTGGCTCGGGTTAGTTTGGGCAGCAGACGCCTCAGGTGCTGATGGACCCAGCTCCCTCCTCTCAGGAAGTTGGGACTCAGACAAGAGGCTGGGGTCAGTGGGGGAGGTCACTGGCCTTGTGGAGGTGGTCAGTGGAGGCCAATGCGAGCCAGAGCCAGGGGCCTGGGGGGTTTAAACCCTCAAGTTCTGTTGACTTCTGTTCTGAGTTTTTGCCCCCCGCCCAGGCTCAGTGACACACCTTGGCACCGTCCCCCTTTCCTTTGAGGGCACCTGGCCCGTCCCCAGCAACAGCTGATCCCCACCGATCTGTCTGGAGGACCCTGGCAAAAGAGGATCCTGCGAAGGAGAGTCCTTTCCACTCGGTGTCAGAGGGCCAGACTCCCCGTGACCACTGAGCTCCCCACCCTGGCTAGCAGACTGGAGCTGCAACCTGGGAAGTGGTGCTGATCTGCTGTCAGCATTTCAGGCCTCTACGGAGGCCACTGATGTCCCTTTCTGTACTGAAGAGATACAGGTGGTCCTTACCCAGCCTGGGGCAGAGATCAGGCTTCCCGGCCATAAGCTCCTGCCCCGAGGACCCATGTCTCCCCATCTCTCCACTCGACACTCTGCAGGACCCGGGGAGATGCTGGTTCTGGAGGGCGTTTGGTGAGAACGCTCCTGGGGGCTGTTGCCCAGGAACTGGGCTGCCGGCCCAGCTTCTTGGCAGCTGGGTGCCATGTTGGGTGTGAGCCGCAGGGAGTGAGGGAGCAGAGAGTGGCAGACCCTGGGGGACAAGTGCCACAGGCCTCCCCGACACACATCACAAATGGTTTTCTAGTCTCAGGAATTTGGGTTGGGTGGGTGACCTCAGCCAGCCAGAGCAGTGGAGATCCTGTCAGAAGTTCTGCTTGTCCCAAAGCCCTGGCGAGGAACATGCACAAGCCCATGGCCCACACACACACACACACACATGCACACACACTCACACGCACACATACTCACACTCTTATAGCCCACACATGCATACAGCTGCACATAAACACACATATATACACTTACACACTCACACCCGTACAGTCCACACACGCACACAGCCACACATATACACACAAGCACACACATACTCACTCATACAGCCCACACATGCACACAGACACACATATACACACATATATACACTCATACTCACACATACTCACACTCTTACAGCCCACACATGCACAGTCACACACACTCACACATGCACATAGACATACACTTACATCCTTACAGTATACACACACATCCTCACATACACACATACACACTCACACCCTTACAGTCCATAGATAAACACACTCATATACACACACCCTTCTAGTCAATGGCCCCCACACGGTCTCATACACTCACATTCTTACAGTTCACACATACACATATACATACTTTCACACACTCTTAAAAAAGCCGATGGCCTAACGCCCCTTTCTCTCATACCCACTCCCTGGTAACGCTGATGGTTCACACATAAACACACGCTCGCACATACGCATCCAACAGTGCCTTTAAAATCACAAAGACACGCAACTTTACTGAAAGACTTTAATTTTAAATGATCAAGTAGATTTAGCCTCAAAGAAACCATCTGGGTTATCACACATCTTTTCAAACCACAGCTGTTCCCCTTGAAAGTCTTGACTTGGATGCTCCTTAGTAATAATACAGATTTTTGGTTATTTCAACGAGAGAGGGGGTAGGGGGAGAGAGAGAAGAGAAAGGAGAGAGGAAGAGAGAAAGGGAGAGAGGGGGAGAGAAAGAAAGAAAGGAAGGAGAAAGAGAAGAGAAAGGAGAGAGGGAGAAAGGAGAGAGGGGGGAGTCAGAAGGAAGGAGAAAGGGAGGGGGAAAGAGAGGAGAGAGAGGGAAGAGGGAGAGAGAAAGAAGAGAGAGGGAGCAAGGAGGAGGGAGGAGAGGAAGGAGGAGAGAGAGAGGGAGGGAGGGGGAGGGAAGGAGGGGGCAGCACTCTGGTCCACTCTGAGCGACACCCTTCTGGAGCCTCCCAGGTCATGTGCCAACAGGTGCCTCGTCACCCACGCCCTGGCTCCCTGCAAACAGCCTGTGCTGGGCCAGAGACGCTGGGTGGGCTGAGCACAGGTTCTGCCCGTGGGAGGCCCGGGTTTAAGCCCCATGAGCCCAGGCGCTGCTCTGCAGGGGCTGTCACACGGCAGCCTGGCTTCAACTTCGAGTCCTACATGTGGCTGACATGGCCATTGCCTCCCTGTCTGTGCATGGATTGAAAGGGTCGGGGACAGACAGAGTTGGGGGCTCGGGAATGTCTCCAGGATGGCGGACGCCCCGGCCCGGCAGAGGTAGAAGTTCCCGATCGAGCCGATACCCCCGCCCTGTGGCTGAGCTCCATCCTGGCTCAAAGGCCCGCTGGTCTGTCCCTCGAGGATCCCAGGCCCCCGGGTGCTCCCTCGAGCAAAGCTGCGGCCACAGAGCATGGATCCACATGGACCTGCCCAGATCTTAGCCTCACACGCTCCTCGCCACCCTCCCCAGCCCCCCACTGCCATTAAATTTTTTTCTTTTGCAAAAAAGGGTAGGCGTGACTGTTCTGCAATTTGAATTACATGGAGAAAGGCTGCAGAACTCCCTGGCCCGCCTGCTCCCTGGAATAAAGTGGCCCTGGCCTGGTGTGTCCCCGCCTCTGGTGCCCCCAGCCCAGGTAAGTGCAGAGGCACTGTGGCCTCTCCCCGCCAGCACCCTCGGCTTTCGGTTTCTGCCAAGCAGGAGGGTGAGAAATCCCCAGAGAAAGCCCCTAAAACTAACTTTTTATAGAGCAGTGACCTGGAAAAGCAGAGACAGACAGTTCTCGGAGGCCCAGACAGTGACCCCAGCGCCTGAGGGGCAGGGACGGAGCCAGACCTCCAAGGGCAAGCGAGTCAGAGCGGAGAAGCCCCAGCCTCTCTCAGGGCCCTCACCTCATAGCCCTTGACCAACTGTGCTCCTGCGCCCCTCTCGGCCCGTCCGGGATGGGAAGGAATGACTTTGCTGTACCCTGGACCCTCCCACCCCCGACACTCACAGTTGAGGGTCACAGAGACGAACTGTGTCATTTGTGGAACTTTGTTGGGAGCGAGTGGGCATCCCTCTGTGGCAGCTCAGTTGGCCCTATCTGATTCCTTTCTTTTGGGTGGAAGGGGCAGCCACACCTGGTGGTGCTCAGGGATGACTCCTGGGGGGGGGGAATCTGGGGACCCCGTGGGGTACTGGGGATGGAAACCTGGGTTGGCTGCGTGCAAAGCAAGGCCTTCCCCTAGTCTAGCTCTCCAGGTCACTGGCAGCTTCTAAGCGCTCCAAGCCCAGCCCTTAGCTGGGAAGAGAAACAGGGCACCTGTGACTGAAGGTCCATGTCAAACAAAGGCACAGCCTCTGGACATTGGGGCCAGCCTCTGGCACTTCAGGGGTAAATGAACAGAGGGGCTGCCTACAGCCCCAAGCCCAGCTGTAGCCCCAAGCTCTGAGGCTCCAGCAGGGCGGGGTGGGGGAGGCAGCCCATCCCTGGTCCCATCAAAGCTCCTGCCGGATGTCTCTCTGTCCCCACCAGTGGCCGGGTGTGCGTTGGGATCTGGGTCAGCCTCGCGGCCCGCAGCAGCTCAGGATAGTCTGTCTCTGCTTCCTGGCGGGAATGCGGCTGAGCCTGACCTCTGTGTGTCTCCAGCGGGGCCCCGACAATTGAGCTGCATTTGGGGGGCATCTGGGCAGATGTCCAGGTCAGGGGACGGACACATACTTCCTGGAGGGGAGGGTCAGGGGCAGACGGTCCTGCCCTGGCTTGTCGCGGGAGGAGCGAAGCCCATTTCATCAGGAAAGCATGAAACCAGTGAGTGCCACTTTCAGCGGGCAGAGTTGGAGAAGCCGCTTCTCATGCAGGCACAGGGGTGGGGGAAGAGGGCAGGGTCGCTGTGGGGTGGGGTGCACTCAGGTAACCACCCTCCAGACAGGAAGGTTCCTGTTGTCACAGTGCTGAGATCCTGGGCGGTCCTGGGAACCCCAAGCTAGCTCCATGTGACTCAGTTTCCCCATTGCTCAGGGCAGATTCCCACCTCCTCGCCTCCTCAGCTGCCCGCCTCACCAAGGGCCTGTCTCAGGTGGCCTGGCCGGCAGTGTTGGGGTGTCAGTGGCTGACACCCAGCTCCACGCGGCAGGAAAGGATGTACCCCAGCCTTGGCAGAGCCCCCGCGGAGACTGACTCTGTCCTTCCCCTGCCCAGAGGCCCCGCTTCACCTCCCAGGGATGGAAGAATACTTTTGCCAAGTGGGGCTGCCCTGGCCAGTAGAGGCAGGGGAGTCCGTGACTGTTCAGGCCCCAGAGGACCACCAGACCCCGCCCCGCCCCTCACCCCACTTTCCCTGCTGGCTTCTACTTCCCTTGGGAGCTGCTCAGTCCACTTATTTTTATTTCTCTTTTTTTGGGTCATCCCTAGCAGTGCTCAGGGCTGACTTGGGCTCTGCTCTTGGGGATTGCTCTTGGGGGGGGCTGGGGGACCATTCAGGGTGCTGGGGAGTGAACCCGGGTTGGCCAAGTGCCCTGTCTGCTGTCCTGTCTGTCCCGGGCCCTGATAGCTTTGTAGGTAGAAAAGGCCACTCAGACAAGAGGCCATGTCCCCTCGGTCATCTCATCATCCCTCAACCTTGTGCTGGACAATGGCTCTCCAGAAGGCCAGGCTGGGGGGGAGGGGTAGCCAACAGCAGCTGGGCTCAGCACCCAGGGCCACTGACCTGGACACTCTGACCCTGACGCCCGGTATGGCTCGTGGCAAAGAAATCCAGGCCTGTCACGGGGTCAGGCTGCGGCTCTCAGAGCCAGAAGTGCAGAAGGGCAGGAAGCCAGTGACCCTCTGTCTCTGGACCGTGGGCTTCCCCTGGGACTCTTCTATGACCGCTGAGCTGCGGGAGAGGCTGGGGCTGTCCCGCCCTCAGTGCCGGGGATGAGCTGGCCGGGAACACGGTTTGTCCTGTCCTCCCCGTCCCCAGAGTCAGGTGGGCGGCCCCCGAGAAAGGGCTTGGTCTGAGCCTCGGGCTGCCTCCAGACCCCGTTGGGGCTCCTCTGGGCCCTGCTCTATCTCGGTACCAACAGAAACCTCCCTGGGCTCTATAGCACTTGAGTTTGTTGCTTTGCGAGCAACCAACAGAAGAATTCCTGCTCTGAGGCCCCCGACCCTGAGGAGCCTGTGCGTGTCTTTGATGGTGGCCTCGCCAACCTGATCAGAGAATGGGCCAAAGGCCCAGAACAGGGACTGGGCATGTGATGCGGGAGGCCCCCACCCTGAGCAGAGCCACAGATCCCAGGGGGCCCAGAGAGGGCGGAGGTCGCACTCTCTCCACCCACCACGTTCCAGCTCCTGCCGGCAACTCCCAATGGTGCCTCACGCACGGAGCCGCAGCATCCTGAGAGATGGTGGAGAGGTGGGCAGAGCATGCTCATCAGGTGCAGAGGGAAGCCACATGCCATGGCCCCCGGTTGTCTTAGAAACTCTGACACCAAGTACCAGCCGATTCCAGCTGGAAGCGGCAAGTCACCAGCTGGTGCTGACCCAGTTCCAGGGGGCCCAGGGCCTGTCACTGCAGGCCTTCATGTGACTCCTCGCTGTTCTTTGGGAGTGGGTTGGGGCCACCCCCAGCTGTGCCCAGGTGCCCCTCCTCGTGGGCCTGGGGGACCAGGCAGGGTGGGGGGGATGGGGCCCGTCCATGAGCAGCCACGTGCCAGGCCAGCCCGGCTCTGCGTTGCCCGTCTCGGCCCTCATAGAGAGCCTCTGAGCTGCGGCCACCACACCCCTTGAGAGGATCAATGACAACACCAAGAATCGTGTGTGTCAGGGGTCAGAGGGAGGCAGGGAGGCCTCGCCTTGGTGTGCTTCACTTGGGTGGGGAAGCATGGCATTCAAGCTAGGAATGGAGCTGAGTCTGTCTATGGGCACCTACACCATCTGGGAACAAGGTGCACCTGCAGAGACGCCCTCCCCCAGCCCTGTCCACAATGGTGAGGTGGGGACAGCGGGGTCCTGGCCAGGGGGCCTGACCAGGCCACTGAAAGTGCCACTCTGCTTCCCTCATGACGGCGCTGACATCTGAGAGGCCCTTTGCTCCCCACCCTGTCACCTCCTGGGAACAGGGAATGTGGGATGGAGCTCGTCAGGTCCCAGGGCCTGTGAGGTGCGTTGAGGGGCTCCAGGCGAGAGGCCCACGGGGGTCTTGCCCCTGTCTCCCTCCCGAGGGACCCACGCCTGCTCAGGCTAGTCAAGCACCGCAGGCCAGGCAGCCCCCGCCCACTGCAGAAGAAACGCTCTCGGGACTTCGAAACAGACCCTGACCTGTCACTAGCAGACGTCTGATTTCTGCACAGAACTCAGTCGTGAGCCCTGAGTCAGTGCCAGGAGAAAGCCCTGAGCGTTGCCGGGCATGGCCCCTTAAGCCAAAATCAAAACTCAAAAACCAAGACAAGCTCTTGGGCCAGGAGGGGTCTCAAAGGGGAATGGGCTGAGGCAGCCGGACGAGATGGGCCCAGCTGGACACAGAGATGGGCTGAGTCCTTTCCCGGGGGCTGGTCTTCCTGTGCCCCACCCAGGGCTGGAGGTCCCTGCTGGGGGCTGCAGTGAGGTGCCTCTCACACCGGACACAGTGGGTTTCCACCAGAGGGACTCCCGTGAGGCTGGCAGTTTGTAGTGAGTCGCCGTCACCGGCACCGCTTCCTCTTCTGGGGAGTGGGTGGGGGGGCAGCACCCCCTTGCCAGGCCAGAGCCCCCAGGACAGGGGCTTCTGGGCACCGTGCCTGCCTCTCCTATCCCCTTCTCCTGAAGGTGTGGCTCAGTCAGGACATGGCCGCATGGCAGGGTCACACCCCGGCTGCCCTCCTGTTTTCCTTGTCATTTTCCCCTCTTGGTCTCCCAAGTGCTACTCGGGGGTCCTGTGGATCCCTGATCAAGCTGGCCAGTGGGTCAGGGCCAGGGCATGGGATGGGTGAGCACCAGGGCCGCCCAGCTACCTGCTGGCTGGGGATGGGAGACGGTAGGGTGCAGGCTAACCCCGAGCTACTCCCATGCTGTTTTGGGTGACGGTGTCTCTGCAAGGTTGCCGGGGTCTGGGTGATGGTGTCTCTGTAAGGTGACTGGGGGTAGGGTTGGAGGTGGCAAGAATAGGATTGGGTCTCAGGACCACCAGGGGTCAGCAGCAAGTAGGTGCTGGGAAGATGCAGCATTGGGAGTCTGGGATGTCCCAGGCCAGCACCCCCGCCAGCCTCCTCCTGGGTGTGGTCAGCCCCGACACCACCCAGTCCCCCTCTGCTCTCGGTGGGACAGAGAAATAACCCAGATGGCAGCTCCCAAGCTCAGAAGCCCTCAGGGGAACGGAGGGGAAGAATAGTGCAGTGCCCATGGCACAGCCGAGAGCCAGGCGCCCGGGCTGCAGATCACCCCTGCTGATCCTGCCACCGCCATGGGCACCCTCCCGACCTGCTCCTGAGGGATGCTGGATGCAGGACTGTCCCCGGCATGGCAAGGTGGGCTGAGCGCCCAGGGTGGGCAGGGGACTGTAGAGGAGCCACTGAAGATTCAGAGCAGCGGCTGGTGAGACCCACCCCACCTCCTCTCCCTCCCGAGGGGCTGCAGGGCCAGCCAAGTGCTGAGGTGTCTGGGTGCCCGGCTGGCAACAGGACGCACCAGGCGTTGGGACTCTCGGTACTGTATGCGCGGTCAAGAAACCTGAGCTGTGCTGCCCGGTAATAGTCGCGTTTTTCCTGAAACCGCATCTGGTCTAGCTAGCCCTGAGTCTTGGAGAAACGGCACGTGGGGGCTTTGTTAGGGTCTACCCACAACCACGGGAAGGGCCCTGCCCCACTCCCACAACTCAAGGACCCTGGGTATCGTGGTTGTTCCAGAGGGTCCTTGGGGAGGAAAGGAGTTGGCGTGTCCCAAAGTGGGCACTACCCATCCCCGAGGGGTGCTGGAACAATGGGGTGATGTAGTTGGACGCCACTGAGGGGACCACTTCCTGTTCACTCCAGGAGCACTGAGTGATTTTTTATGGGGGTGATGAGTCCTCTCAGTTTGGGACCCTCTCGGCTGGCTGAAGGCAAAGGGCTGATGGGATTTACTTCCTGGTCAAAGGCCAATGTTCTCACTTCCTAGTTTCATTTTTCCTCATTCTCTTCCCTGTCACCACCCAAGCCCAGTTTATAAACCAGAATGGCATGGAAAGGAGAGCTTTGCGAGCCAGGGTGGCAGCCCCCGAGGTCCAGTTCCAAGGCCCGAGCTATCGCTTCCGAGTTCCTCAGCCTTTTCCTGACCTCTGCCCCCTTCCCCTTGGTCGCCCCCTGCATTCGCCAGCTCTCACCTGAGACCCCCTTGGCACACGCCGGGCTGAGACACACCAGAGGCGATGCCATGCAGCTGTCCCCTTCCCAGAACAGAGCAGCACGAAGCCGTCTTCCAGGGTGTAGAAGTGATCCCATGAGCCAATAAACCCTTAGAGGGCCACAGACGTTGGGTGAAACCTGCCCCACTGGGTTCGTTTTTTTCTGCAGCCTAAAACCCAGGGTATCATCAGGAGGTGTCCAGGGGCCTCTCTGAACCCAGGCCTGGTGGGGGGCTGGCCCCAGGCTCCCAGCTCAACCCACAGGGGAACTGTAGCACACATCAGGACCAGATGTTAACTGATTCCAGCCCACTGGAAAGAGTCGCTTAGCTCTTCACACCAGGCCTGTGCAGCCACGTGGGGAATTCTCCTCAGCGCCATTTAAATATAATCACTGCACTTATCTCACACTGCAGCCCTGTGCTTGCTCTGCACACCCTACACACCTGTGATCCCACACACTCCCAAAGTCTGCACGCCTGTCTCCCTCCGGCCATGGCACCTGTCTCAAAGGGCAGCCCCAGGAGGAGGCGGGTCTGGGCTCAGGGTCAGGCTTCTCCTGGGCTGCCAGCAAAGTGCCCTCGTGTGAGGGTTTAGGGCAGAGCCTCGCCTACCTGCTTGGGGCCGCAAAACAGACACGGCCAAGTGCCAGGGGTCATTCCACGTGCGAGTCACTGTGAGGTGGCCAGGGCTCCAGGGCTGGGGGCACTGGGGGCAGGCACGGCCACTCAGCACCCTCCGTGCACTCACCCTAAAACTGCCCAGAGGGAGCTACGGGATGTGGAGAAACAGCAAGGTGGCAGGGTCCAGCTGAGTTGCTCCTTCCGGCTGGGTTCCGGGGTGCTGCGGCCCCTGTGCCTGGCTGTGGGGTCTTGAGGGTTGTGCTGAAAAAGCCCCATCAAGGCGCAGCCCTGCCCCTGATGTAGAGGCACAGCCTTGGAGCTGCCTAGTCATGCACAGGGGACAGCTGATGGCCACGCTTAGGGGTGACAACCCCACACTGCAAAGGGCAGGAGTTGATCCCTCCCTGCCCAATGAACGCCCCTTCTCCTTCCCCTCAAAACATCCAGTGTCCAGTCTCCAAGGAGGCAAGTGGACATGGGACTCCGGGACCCTCCCGATGACGCTGGGTTGGGGTGCAGTAGAGGGCAGAAGGGAGCCAGGGTGCAAAAACCTCCCTACTGTCTCCCCATCCTACAGAGAGACTTCCCTGCATGGCCTGAGCTCAGAGAAGTTACCAGAAGCCACTATGACAAGCCGATGACAACATGCCCTGGGGAAACTGAGACATGTGGGGCGGGCTTCCGGGGTGGTCAGCATGGGGACGGCATGTGAGTGCTGCCAGGCGGTGTGGCATCGGAGGCGGCCTCTCTCACACGGGGGCCACACCGAGACCCTCCAGAGCCTGAGTGCTGCTGGCTGGCTCCCGGCCTCTCCCCCCAGGAGGGAAGGAAAGGGATCGCAGCAGTTGGGTGAGTGACCTGGGTGCCAGGCCAGCCCCGTACAAGGAGGAGAAAACAGCTCCAGGGCAGGCCGAGCCCTGAGCCGAGCCAGCAGGGACCAGGCCTGGCATCTAGGCCATACACGGGGCTGCTCTTCACGGGTTAGGGATATTTTTGTTTCTGCCTTTGGTGGGGAACCTCCTAGGCAATTCTCAGGGGAAGCTGGGCTATTCCTGGGGATCACCAGGCTTAGCAGTGAGGAGATGTCTGGGGTCCAGTGGGGTCCCTAGTGCCACGCTGAGGTGCCCTGGGGGACATATATGGTGGCAGGAATCCAACCCGGGGTGCCAGGCGTGGCTCCCCCTCTGGCCAGTGAGCAAGCAGCTGGTTGGGGATGAGTGAGGGCTTTCTGTACCCACGCAACCAGCACCCCAACCCCACCCTCTCCCCGACTTCTGGCTGCCATGGGAACGGACGGGGAGGAAGGAAGTGGGATCCCTTCAGTGGTGTTCAGAGAGAGATAGAAAGTCTGGCCCAGTGCGGCATCATTTGTTGGGTGCTTTCACCTCCTTGAGGTGCTTGCAGCCTTCCAGGCGATGGTGGGAGACAAGAGCTTCCCACTCTCATGCCCGCCACTTCTAAGGGTCTCTGCTCTCATCGCCACCTTCCGAGAGCTTGTGTAGAGCCAGGCCCGATGCCGGGCGCTCAGAGCCGCCCTCACAGGGACAAAGGCAGTTCCCGGCTGCCAGCAGCCCCCTGGGGAGAGCGGATAACCGAGCTCAGTGGGGAGCAGACAACGGGCTCCCTCAGGAGTGTGAAGCTTCAGATACATAGCAGCAAATTCATCGCTGATTCCCAATGGACACTCAAGAGTTCAGTTAGAAAAGAGAACTTACCCTTGGGGGCAGTTTAAACAGCAGAAAGGAAATGGGGAGTTGTTCCAAGGCCCGGGGAGCGTGTGGAAATGCCTAGAAAGCTACCCACAATCTTCCCTCAATAAGAAATTATGAAACATGGCTGGAGAAAACGGAGTACCAAATAAAGGGTGTTGGGAGAATCCTCCCAGGATGAGAGATGCATGTTGAATGTAGACTATAGACCAAACATGATTGCCACTCAATGCCTCTTTTGCAAACCACAGAACCCAAAAAGGAAGAGAGAACAAAAGGGAATGCCCTTCCACAGGGGTGGGGTGGGAGGGGGGTGTTCACCAGCATTGAGAAGTTTAAGCATGGCTGAGGGCCACTGAGGGGACATTGGAGAGGGTGGTCAAGCTTCTGAAGGAGGAATTAACTAAATGCTTCTAAGGTTTCTTCTGGACCTCAGAGTCTTTAACTTCACTGAGCACCACCCCCAATTTTTTTCAAACAAATGTAGCATACTTGCAGACTTTTTTGTTTTGTTTTGGGGTCACACCCAGCAGCACTCAGCGCTTACTCCTGGTTTGTGCTCAGAAATCACTCTTGATGGAACTTGTGGGGTCCATATAGGGTTCCAGGAATCAAACCTGAGTCAGTTGCATGCAAGGCAAGTGCCCTATCTGCTATACTATCTCTCGGGCCCCAAGTCTACTTGCAGCTTTATGTGCCAAACAATAGAGCATTAAAATAGTAAGAGATTGACAGGGGAAAACTGTAGTAACCTTTATTAGATTTTGCTTTTTATAAGAATAAGGGAGGAAAAACAGCATCGAGTAAATGGAGACCAATCACTGAAGATAGAATACACTCTCTTATCACTGTCAGAACCTGAACAAATCATCAACAGAGAACATTTTTCTTTTTTCTAGTTTTTTTTTGTTTTGGGATCACACCTGGCAGTGCTCTGGGCTTCCTCCTGGCTCTGCATTCAGGGATCCCTCCTGTTGGAGATCAGGGGATCATATGGGATGCTGGGGATCAAATCTGGGTCAGTCGTGTGCAAGGCAAGTTCCCTCCTTGTTGTACTACGGCTCCAGCCCAGAGAGTACTTGTATAAAGGCATCATTAGATAATAAGGGTACACAGCATGTGATGATGCGTGAGCCCTGAAAACACCTTTAAGGAGGGTGTGTCACTGGGCAGCTTGAGCATGAGCTCAGTGTCTGCACTCCCTCCACACAGCTGTTCCTGCTGGGGTTGAGGGCAGAGAACGTTCTGAGCTGCCTGGGCATCCTAGTGCTGGCGCAGGAAAGAAAGGCGGAGCCCCTTCGATGTAAGGACCCCCTTTTTAAAAAATTTAATTTTATTGAATCACTGTGAGATATAGTTACAAGTTTTCATGTTTGGATTACAATCACACAATGATCAGACACCCATCCCTCCACCAGTGCACATTCCCCACCACCATTCTCCCCAGTATACTCCCCTTTCCCACCCTTCCCCTGCCTCCATGGCAGACAATTTCCCCTGTACTCTCTCTGCTTTTGTGCATTATGGTTTGCAATACAGATACCTAGAGGCTATCCTGTTTGGTCCTTTATCTACTTTCTGCACACATCTCCCTTCCCAACCGATTCCTCCAGTCATCTTTTTCTTAGTGATCCCTTCTCTATTCCAGCTGCCTTCTCCTCTTTGCTCATGAGGCAGGCTTCCAAAGATGGAGCAATCTTCCTGGCCCTTGTGAAGGACCCCCTTTTCACCCAACTATGAGATTTGTGGAATTGGGATAGGAATCCTGAGGACCCTCGTGATATACAATGTTACAGATTACTTCTTTCCCACTCCTCATCAATGTTCTCCAACACCAGGATGGATCGGAAGGCTATTACTCCCTGATGCCCTTTGCTGTTTCTGGACATGCCCTTTCTGACATTGATGCTTGCTCCCTTCCTGTCTTTAGATGGATGATGGTGGTGTGTGTGTGTGGGGGGGGCGCCAATGGCATTTCTAAAATGCTTGCAAGGAGCAGGAGGTACCAATGTGGGCACAGGGTCCCTGGTCTGAGCATCTCAACAGAGAATTGTTGTCTGGGCAGAACAGGATGTGACTAAGAGCACTGGGATCCTGCCTGGGCACGTGAGGCTGCCAGGCTTCCTATGAGTTAGCTCACTACCTGCAGGGAAGAGATGAAGGGGACCCACTCTCCCGGGGGACCCTGCTCCTCCCTCAAGAGCCAGATGTCCTGCAGCGTCTTCTCTCACGTGACACAGGAACACCCAGGACAGCTTGCATGTCTGACTCCACAGCGTTTATTCCCCTGGTCTCTGGCTGCCATCTGGATAGCCTGGCACCCTCTCCCGCTGGGGCTGGCTTCTGGTCTGAACAAGGACCTATCGGGAATATATTAATAATAGACACGTTCATTAGTTATTGATCATCTGCCGAGTGCCAGGTGTCAGGACACGGTGGCAAGTGAGGCAAGGCCCTGGCCATCGTGGAATGTGAGTCTCTGGGTGGGAGATAGACGCCGATGAGCAAGAAACTGCAAACCTGATTTGAGAGGGAGAGAAAGCTGGGTGGAGGTGACTGGAGGCAGGCGAGACCCTTCCTCAGAGTCAGGGTTGCCTGAGTATGACCTGCTCTCACCTGTGTGACCCTGGGCTTTGTCACGGAACCCCGCTGGGATAGGGGAGAAGAGGGGGTCATGTTACCTCCATCACAGGGGTGGTGTGGGATCAGGTGAAAGTCAAATAGGGGATCAAAACACGCTGTCCTTCTCCCTGGATGGGATCCAGCTCTGATCAAAGAGAGGGAGCTCAGAAGAGGCCCTGATGGGTTTGACTGCTAGGGAAGGCTCGAGGGAGTGTGTGTGGTCACAGAGAACATTCTTTTTATTATTATTAGTGAAACACCATGAGGTACAGTTGTAGACTTATAAACTTTCATGCTTGGGTTTTAATTATACAATGATCGAGTACCCAGGGCTGGAGAGATAGCACAGTGGGTAGGGTGTTTTCCTTGCACGTGGCCAACCTGGGTTTGATTCCCAGCATCCCGTATGGTCCCCTGAGCACCGCCAGGAGTAACCCCTGTGCATCGCCAGGTGTGTCTCAAAAAGCAAAAAAAAAAAATGATTGAGTACCCATCCCTCCACCAGTGCCTATTCTCCATCACCAATGATCCTAGTAGCCCTCCCACCCCTCCACTCCATCCCCCCCACCCCACCCCGCCTTTGTGGTAGGGCATTCTCTTTTGCTCACAGAGAGCTTTCTTGGCATAGAGCCCCGCAGCTTACTGGTTACTGGAATCCAAGGCCCAGCCTGGCCCCAGAGACACTCAAAGGTGGCTGGGCATGGGCACTAGTTCCTATAGAGAAGGGGGCTTCACCCTGAACCCCCAGTTTTTCTTTCCTGCTCAGTAACGGAAGCTGGTGCTCCCTGTAGATGAGAGGAGCTAGAGAGGCTGGAAGTCTCCTGAGGGGAGCAGGGAATTGTCTAAACTTCAGGCAAGGACGTTAATAAGACATGCTCAGCAGACGGCTACCAAGTGTTCCATCAATTGCCCCTTTGAACAGTGCCACCAGCCTGCTGGTTTCTGCCTCCTTTCATGATGCTAGTTGAAAGACAGATTTCCGGGTCAGAGACAGAAGAGGAACACGAGAGTCACGCGGGCGCTACTCTCTACTCTCTCTCACCGCGGCTCTCCACTTACTCTTGGCTCACATGGAGGGACTGACGGACTTTTCCCTGGGACTCCTGTGTTGCTCTGATCGGGACTGCACACTTATAGTGGGGCCGCTTGGACAAGTGCTCACCAGAGCTCCTGGGCCTTCTTCCTGCAATGCTCACTGCAGGGGCTGTGGTGCTCAGAGGTGCACCCACGCCAGTGCTTACTTGTGCACACCTGGCTGTGCATGGAAGATTGCGCAGCCTCAGTAGAGGTGCAGGGGCTACTGGCCACACGGGGGCAGCCCCAGGGATTGAATTCATGGCCTCGCAAGGCACGAGCTTGTGGCCACTGAACCTCTCCAGAGAGCCCTCTCTCGGCTGTAATAATAATTGGATGCAGCCCACTGGAGGCTAGTGTCGGCTCCTCCTGTATATGATCTGATTGGAGACCTCGTCTGCAGTCATGGAATCCAAGGTTAACAGCAGGAAGGGCTGCTCAGAACCTGAAGAAGGGAACTTGGGGGCAAGAACAAAGCCTCAGATGCATGAAACAGCCGAGTGTGTAGCAGCAGCTGAGCATACATGGCTCAACTGAGCATACATGAGCTCCCTGCCGCATTCCAGGCTCCAGGAGCCCTAGTGCCTGACATGGCTTTGGGTGAGAGGGTCTCACCATAACGGCAGATCAGGGGGCCTGGTCTGTCTTCAAGGCCATTTCCCAAATCATGTGTGCTTGACTTCACTTCCCCCAAAGAGGCAGATTATTGGAACTTCTCCTGGGAGGGAATGAAAACAAATTTGATGCATATTCAATGAGCATTTACACCAAAACTAGTTCTTCTGGTGTGTCCTTTTTTACCAGTTCACAGAGTAGTACTGTAGCACTGTGCCCCCGTTGTTCATTGATTTGCTCGAGCGGGCCCCAGTAATGTCTCACAACAAATTGTGAGACTTCTTGTTACTGTTTATGGCATATTGAATACGTCACAGGTAGCTTTCCAGGCTTTGCCATGCGGATGAGATACTCTCGGTAGCTTTCCGGGCTCTCCAAGAGGGGCGGAGGAATTGAACCCAGATCAGTCGGGTTGACCGAGTGCAAGGCAAACACCCTACCCACTGTGCTATCATCGCTCCAGCCACAAAATTCCTTGGTACCACTTAAGTCAGGTAATTATGAAGGCTTTCTTCTGGGGATTCACACAGGCTACAAAGTTGGAAAAGGCAAGCCGTGGGCATGAATGTTTTTAGTTCCCTGCCTCATTTCTTTATTTCCCTCTACCCTTGGTTATCGTTGTTGTGGTATCTGGGGTTACAGACTTGGTTACAGAGTGAAGGAGGGCTCAGCGCCCCAGCCTCTGAGGACCACATTAAGCAATGGGGCAGTGCCGGGGACCCAACTTGCGGCATCACGCTTGCAAGGCAGGGGCTTTCCCTCTAGGCCTTCTCCTCTTCCCCTGCCCCCCGCCACAGCTGCCCCACTCTCTGCCTGCCCGGGGCTCCTGCCCATTTGTGTTGTGCATTGGTAAGGGAGTCTCTGCTTGTCTGGCTGGTGACTGCAGGAGTGTTTCGATAGCCTTGTCTTCAACCAAAGAGTGGATGTATGGTTGGATGTCAAGATGCTTTTGTGTTCCTTTTTTCCCCTTTTTCAATCTGCTCTTTATATGCGTGACAGAAGGTCAGTCAGGAGACTCTGCTCTCTGCTCTGTGGGTTTCTCGGAGGAGAAAGGTGTCCTTTCTTTCCACCTATGCAGAAAGGTAAGGCAAGACTATTGTTGAAAATTGGCCTCTTAATTATTGCCCATGTCTTGAAGACCCCAAGCCACTCTTTTGCCAGGCTGTGTCCTTCCTTCTGGAGTTATGGGCAAGCCCAGAGACACACCAGTTTACATGGGAAAGTGAATATTGATCAGGGCAAGTGGATATTCTCCTGGTAAAGCTCAAAATGCCTCCAAAAATCTCTTGTGTGGTTTTGTGTGTTGGAGAATGTATTTTCGAATGTTCCCCACAAAACAAAATAAGGGGCTGGAGAGATAGTCCAGTGGTCAGCTGCTTGCCTTGCATAGGGCCAGCTCGGGTTTGAGTCCTGGGCCCTGCGTGCTCCTCTGAGTCCCCCCAGGGGTAACCCCTGAGCACTACCAGGTGTGGCCCCAAATCCAAACTCAAACCCAAACCAAACAGACTATTAGCCTGCACTACCAGTCCCCTGGGCAGGGCTTAGGGCCCTCGTGCAGTTCTTGTGAAACTTCTCACCCGGAGCCGTGTTCCTTCCAGCATGGGTGTGGGGCATCTTTGATTTTCTCTGCTGAATACACTCATATCCCCGCTCCCCTGTAGGAATTGGATAACAAAATGTGAGTCTGATGTGAGTGTGTGTGTGTGTGTGTGTGTGTCATACAAGATAACAAGGGAAAGATATGCCTCCCTGTTGCCCAGCACATAGGCCTGGGGAGCGCACACACACACACACACACACACACACATACACACACACACTCACGCACATATGCACATACACATGTGCATTCCCACACACCCACACATTCACTTCATGCACACATGTACTCAACACACACACAAGCTCATACTCACACAAGCATATACTTACACATGCACTCACTCAACACACTTGCATATACTCACACATGCACTCACATAAGCACACACTCACACAAGCACATACTCACACATGTACTTACACACATGCACTCACACATACACACTCACACATGTACACACGAGTGCTAGGTGGGAGGCTCTTGTTTTGGGGGGAAACATACCTCATGTGATTGTCTGAATAGAAAATACAGTTTTGTAAAAAACAAAAAATAAATACTGTAAGATAATAATTTATACATCAACAAAATTTCTGCGTAGCAACCTAAGCGCAGATAAAACCTGGAAACTCTCACTGAGTGTGAGGTAAGACCGGCCTTCTCTCTAGCCACTTCCTATTCTCCCTGGGGTCCTGGATCCACCGGACTGGGAAGGGACTGGGAAGGAGCTGGTCTGAGGCAGCATCAGTCCCAGTGCTCTCTTCTCGGTGTCTCTAAAACACAAGGCGACACTGATCCCTAGGCTGTTGGGGGACTGATACCGGACAGGAAGGCAGCACAGTGCTCAGATCTGAGCTGGAGCCCAGAAACTCCCTGGTCACTCACAAGGAGGAGCTCTGCCCTCAGGCTGTTTCTTCCTGTTCCTTCTCTCTCTCCTGCCCCCCTTCTCCCGTCCCCAACTCCCAGAGGACAGGAGAATCTTCATCCTCAGGAAAGGCAGGTCATGGGACCATGGGAAGTACAGGCAACAGATCAGAGAGAGGTCAGGCAGGTTCTGAGGCCTGGGGGTGGTGGGTGGTGGATGGGATTAGGGCAAGTCTGTGGGCACCTTCAGGGAAAGAGGGAAGTTCAGTATGGTACCATATGTGATAGGCCATGCTCCTGCACATGAAGGGTTAAGATCTAAGCGATAGCACAGTGGTAGGGCGTTTGCCTTACACGCAGCCAACATGGCCGACCCGAGTTCGATTCCTCCGCCCCTC
>JAOXYA010309700.1:0-18763 GCA_028565675.1 Sorex palustris | reverse complement strand
GATTCAGATCTGGAAGGCCTCGGTGACCTCGGAACTCTTTATAGCAACATTGACCAGCAGCTCAATGAGACAATGAGACGACGCAGACATGCAGGGGAAAATGATTACAACATCGAGGTGCTGCTGGGTGTGGATGACTCTGTGGTTCGTTTCCATGGCAAAGAACATGTGCAAAACTACCTCCTCACCCTGATGAACATTGTGAGTGATGGCTCTGATTGGAACTTTTCAATTCTCTCTCTCTCTCTCTCTCTCTCTCTCTCTCTCTCTCTCTCTCTCTCTGTCCTCCAGGATCACTCCTAATGGTCTTGGGTATAAGGACCTTATACCTTATGTGGTTCCAGGGATTGAACTTCGGTCAGTGCATGAGAGGCAAGGTTCTTACCCACCGTATCATCTCCAAGGCCCCAATAACCCTTTTTTGTTGTCGTTATCTTTTCAAAGCTATTCAAATACTTCCCATAATGGTCTCTACATCCAAAATGTGCACATAATGCCATCAAATTCAAATATTTCTGAGTAACTCACATACATGGAAAAAAGAGAAAGAAAGCATGAAGCAAAGTGGATTTGGGGGGTTTGTTTTCTGTTTGTTTTTGATTAATCATCTAGTTTTCTATTGTCATCAAGAGGAAAACAAGAATGGGAACTTTGATATTTGTTTGATTTTCATTTCATTCTGAGGAAAGTCAAAACTCTCAAGACTTCATTTACCTGCCTTGATGTAGACAATGAAGGATGACAGTTCTTTCAGGACCATTTGCATCTAAGAAGACAAAGACTTAGGTCTGTTAAAGGCTCTGTGCATACTTATTGTTGGAACTTTTGAGTAAGAGCTATATTTTTCAGTGTTATATCATTATACTAATGAAGGTAATCATTTTCAAAACTCTTGGCACAGTGATACACTATAGTCATAAATTGAGGGATCTTTAGTTTGTTCTTTATTACTTTTTTAAATTTATTTATTTATTTATTTGCTTTTAGGGTCACACCTGGCGATGCACAGGAGTTACTCCTGGCTCTGCACTCAATAATTACCCCTGGCGGTGCTCAGGGGACCATATGGGATGCTGGGAATCGAACTCGGGTTGGCCACGTGCAAGGCAAATGCCCTACCCACTGTGCTATTGCTCCAGCCCCCCTACTGTATATTTTTAAAACAGAAGGTCAATGTATCTTGAGAATATAATTAAACTTTGAGTACTAGTTTTTCATCTACAAAATTAAGAAAATATTATTTCTAACATGCCTCCAAGTCTTTCTCTATGCCCTAGGAAAACCAGAACTCAAACTTTATTAGATATGAAAGATAGATCTCTAAATTTTGTGTGTGTACCTTTTTTATAGTTGCTGCTACTGGAATTCATGTATATACTAGCTCCCTGGACTGTTTCTATAAGACAAACATAAAACTAGTTGTATTTTTCTGAAGCTGCAGGAAAAACAATTCATAAGATACTTATAAGTAAAGCAAGTAACTGACCTATAACATCTATTTGTAGAAAAAACAAAAACAAAAGCATTTTTTCCCAGGACCTTCACTGACTGGGATAAAAGGAAAATACAGACAAGTAAATTTACTGCTGATTTGTTTTCTTTATTGAATTACTTCTAAGATAAAATAGCAATATATATACATGGGAAATTAATGCATCACATATACATACATATATATATATACATATATATTTATACACAACAAGCTTTAAAAGGCAAAATGGAAATTACAATTATTCTGAATATAGTATTTATATTAAAAGACTTTTCATAGGTGATTTATTTGGCTATTTTAGCTCGAAGTCGTCGCTTAAGAATCTCATGATCACTTTCCTTCACTTTCTGGTTCATCACAATCTAAAATAAATAATTTCACAATTAAAAAAGGAAAAATGAATTAAAAGATATAATGACTGAGATGTTCATGAGCTTAACAATGGAAATAGTAGGTACAGTATGTGATCTTTTTTTCTCTTAAACTGCAGGCATATTATCTTTTTTTTTATTTTGGGGGGGTCACACCTTATGGTGAACTTAGGGTTCACTCCTGACAGTGATAGGGACTGCTGGGTATTGAATACAGATTAGTTGTATGTAAGGCAAGTGCCCTGCCCACTGTACCATCACTCTAGTTCCAGATATACTAACTTTATAGAAAATCATGCCTGTAAAGATTTTGCAAAAAACTCTTTTACTGCTATGATTGTTTATAGCAACAAGCATATAACTTAGAAAGTAGAAAGATTAATTATTATGTTGCTATTAAAAATAATTTTCATGGGGTCAGAGGGATAGCACAGCAGGTAGGGTGCTTGTCCTGCACACACTGACCAGAGGCAACCCCTGGCATTCTCCAAGCTCTGTCAGGAGTAATTCTTGTGCGCAGAGCCAGGAGTAATCCCTTAGCACTGCTGGATGTGGGTTAAAACAAACAACGCACCCCCCCACCCCCCCATGTCTATCTTTTATCTGATAGGTAATATTTCCAGTGCCTCTCCCCTGATTTTTCTTTGCCATTTTCTGTTGAAGGCTTTTCTCCAAAGTACATTTTTACATGAGAGAAAATGAGATCTTTCCCTGCAGTAGCACAACCTGTTCTGAGTGAGGAGAATGAGTCATAAGTGTTAGGGCGATAAACTACAGTCTTTTCTTAATAGAATGTGGATGTTTAAAGAAAAGGTGGGAGGAAATAACGTCAATTCTCCATTTTTAACAGGCACACATTGGCCCAGATTTGTATAACTCTTGTGATAAAGATAGCAAGAAAAATAACTCTGGAAGCAAATAAATTACCAGTAACAACTCTGGATGGAATTAAAATACCCCTATGAATTTACAAATGTAAATGTAGAACACTTGTGTATATTGATGCAGCATTTATATAGACTGTGTGTGTGTGTGTGTGTGTGTGTGTGTGTGTGTGTGTGTGTGTGTATGAATTATTTGTTTTTGGGCCATACCTGGCTATGCTCAGGGGTTACTTTTATTTATTTTTTACTATTTTTTGGGTCACACCCGGTGATGCTCAGGGGTTACTCCTGGCTTCGCACTCATGAATCACTCCTGGTGGTGCTCGGGGGACCATATGGGATGCTGGGAATCGACTCCGGGTCGGCCGCGTGCAAGGCAAACGCCCTACCTGCTGTGCTATTGCTCCAGCCCAGGGAGCAATAAAAAACAAAGTAACCCAGGGGTTACTTTTAGCCATGTACTCAGGGATTCTTCCTGGAGGGGCTCAGGGGACCTTATGTGGCCTGGGAATTGAACCCAAGTTGGCTGCATGCAAGACAAGTGTCTTACCTGCTGTACTATCTCTTCAGCCCATATTTAGTATATATTTATCACATAAGAGGTTACTGTCACTGTCACTGTCCTCCTGTTGTTCATCGATTTGTTTGAGTGGGCCCTGTAATATCTCCATTGTGACACTTGTTACTGTGTTTGGCATATCGAATACGTCACGGGTAGCTTGCCAAGCTTTGCCGTGCGGGCGAGATACGCTTGGTGGCTTGCCGGGCTCTCCGAGAGGGGTGGAGGAATCGAACCCGGATCGGCCGACTGCAAGGCAAACGCCCTACCAACTGTGCTATTGCTCCAGCCCCACATAACAAATATTATTCTTAAAACATGTATTTTAAGAGATCTGATTTAGAGAGAATAGAAATTCAATCCATTTATACTTAAAATTGTTATCAAAACTTTAGAAAATTTAAGGAAACTGAAATAGCAGCTTACCACTTGGCCAGATATATCAATAGGAGATGAAATTTCCTGTGTGTGCAATTTCCGTTTGGCCCGTTTCGGTCGAGACACATTTTCTTTACATGCTTCTACAGTTGAGGGCTTTGAAGAACTCATTGTTTCAATTATCTTCTTTGCTGTGAAAAAAATATAGATACTAATTCTTGTAATAATTTTCAAACTGCAAAGATCTGAAATTATTCCTTAAGAATTTCAAACCTGGGGCCTGAGCAATAATAAAGTGGGTAAGGCATTTGCCTTGCACGCGGCCGACCCTGGTTTGATCCCTGGCATCCCATATGGTCCCCCAAGCACCGCCAGGACTAATTCCTGAGTGCAGAGCCAGGGGTAGCCCCTGAGCATCGCTGGGTATGACCCAAAAAGAAAAAAAAATTCAAACCTGAGAACGGAGTGATAGTACAGCAGGTAGGGCAGTTGCCTTGCATGTGACCAATCTGGGTTCAATCCCCAGCACCCCCGAACCCCACCAGGAGTGATTCCTGAGCACAGAGCCAGGAATCAGCTCTAAGCACCACTGGGTGGTCCATAAACCAAGGGGGAGGTTTATATCAAATACTAAAACCTGTAATCTTGACAACTTTAAATACTCAGATTAAATTTCATTTCTTCAGTAAAATTTTCTTTCAGATTCCCAATCACTATAGTCCTCTTTCATTCAACATTCCTACGGCACTCTGCTTGCAACTTTCATCATTAGTTTAATGTTACCTTAGGCAGATCATTACTTATATGTAGATCTTTCTTCTCCACTTCACATTAAACATTAGATTTATCATCCTATCATCCCCTGAACCTCCACAGTATCTAACATAGGGACTCTTTTATTATTATTAGTCTGTTTGAAATATAATAATCAGCTACTGACTTTATGTACCAGACATCAGAAAATACTTTATACTTAACATGCAAGGTCATTTAATTTTCAACAAACCTTTTGACTGAAGAATTGTTGGTGAATGTTGTAAGAAGTCTCCAAATTTCTGTAATGTTCCTTCTTTTTTCTTAGTGGTCAAGCTAATACTAACATTGGAGGCTTGACTTCGTAAAGAGTAAGTTTTCTTAGATGAAAGTTGTGTGGAAACCTAATAGACAAAAGTGTTTTGTTATTGTTGTTGAGGAATGTCAGAAATAAATACTTGTGAACTCAGTTAAGAAGGCAAGCATGGGGTGGGGGGGCCTGGAACAACAGCACAGCGGGTAGGGCATTTGCCGTGCATGCGGCCAATCCAGGTTCAATTCCCAGCATCCCATATGGTCCCCTGAGAACCGCCAGATGTAATTCCCGAGTGCAGAGCTAGGAGTAACCCCTGTGTATCGCCAGGTGTGACCCAAAAAGAAAGAAAGAAAAAGGCAGACAAAGGGCTGAAGAGATAGTACAGCAGATAAGGCGCTTGCCTGCACTGACCTGTGTTTGACACCCCCCTCCCCATACCACATACAGTCCCCTGATCCCTTCCAGGAGTAAGGCCTAAGCACAGTTGGTGTGGCTTTGAAACCAAACCAAACCAAATCAAAACAACATAAGAAGATGGCAGACACAGGTTATGAAGCCTAAGGCAAAGAACTTATTTTATTAAGTATGTGAAGAGCAGGATGAAAGGTCCAGAGGATGGCAAAGTACTGTGCCAGGCAGAGGGCTAAGACAGAAATAAACACATCAAGTTGTGGCCAAATGCTGATGTTTCTATTCCAAGATGAATGAATGAATGAGAAAGAGATGCTAAATTAATTATATTGAGTAAAACTGGTAATACTAATCAATTTTTTTTGGGGGGGGTGTGGAAGGATGGGGAGACGGTCACACCCGGCAATGCTCAGAGGTTACTCCTGGCTCTGCACTCAGGAATCCATCCTGGTGGTACTCAGGGAACCATATGGGATGCTGGGGTTTGAACCCAGGTTGGCCATGTGCAAAGCAAGAGCCTTACCCACTGTCCTATCTCTCCGGCTCCAATACTAATCAATTCTGACATACTTATTTTTATTTATTTATTTTTTTCTTTTTGGGTCACACCCGGCAATGCACAGGGGTTACTCCTGGCTCTGCGCTCAGGAATTACCCCTGGCAGTGCTCAGGGGACCCTACGGGAAGCTGGGAATCGAACCTGGGTCAGCCGAGTGCAAGGCAAACGCCCTCCCCGCTGTGCTATTGCTCCAGCCCCCCCATCCTTTAGCTTCTCCATTCAGGTGGGGAGCGGTCCCGTTGGCTGCAGGAAGTCCTTCAAGCCTAGGAGGAGGGGGTGGCCTGTTGCTGTCCCTCCCCTTCCTTCTTGGAGGACCTCATCTGTGTGTAACTGTCCCCCCAGGGCAGGGCTGTGTCTCTCCATTCCTGTCTCACAGTCTCCCTGCCAGCAGCACCTTGTGTTGTAGTAGGAAGGGCAGCCCCCCAGGCATCGAGAGCACCATTAAGATGTCACGTAATAGCAGTTATTTTAGGTACTCTCAGAATTCACGCCTCAGCAGCCAAGACTCTGACAAGGAGGCCTCCTTGTTTAGAAAATCCAGATGAGATCTGCAGCCTTTTAGATGCCATTTTTTAATTTTTTTTTGTATTTTTGGCCACACCCTGCCACACGGAGGAATAATTCCGGGCCCTGCAGGGCTCTCTCCTGAGGGCTCTGCTGGGGGTCAGGGTTGGCACGGGGAGGGGGAGGCTTGCGACAAGGCAGGGGCGAGAGACCAGCAGAGGACAGTGACAGGACAGTGACTCACTGTGACTCACCAGGGGTGTCCCTGGAGGATAAATGCCTGGGCAGCGTCTGGACTGTGAGTGACCCCACAGCAGTCACCGGCCAGGGACTGCGACATGGCCCTGGGGGAGGAGCCTGCTGACCCCTGCCTGCCTGCCTGCCTGGGCCCTTTGGACTCCCAGATTTACTTCCGGGCAGGTTTCTTGAGAGCAAATAGGGGATTCAGAGTAAACAGGGCCGGAGCAATAGTACAGCGGGGGAGGCACTGTCCTTGCTCGCAGCTGACCTGGGTTCAACCCCCAGCATCCCATATGGTCCTCGGGGCACTGCCAGGAGTGACTCCTGAGAGCAGAGCCAGGAGTAAGCCCTGAGCACTGCTGGGTGTGAGCCTGAAACCAAACAAAAGAGGCAAATAGATGAGGCCAGAGTGATCATACAGTGGGCCAGGCACTTCCCTTGCATTCAGCTGACCGATGGTCTCAAGCGATCCCTGAGTGCAGGGCCAGGAATTATTCCTCTGTGTGGCAGGGTGTGGCCAAAAATACAAAAAAAAAATTAAAAAATGGCATCTAAAAGGCTGCAGAGCCCCACCTTGCAGGCTCGAGGCAGGTGTGGGGCCAGGGTGCTGCCCGCAGATGCTGTGCGTGGTCCCGCAGCATTGGTGTCCCGCCTCCTGTCGCGGAGTTGGCTCGGAGGAGGGCCATGCAGGAAGTGACCCAGCACCCAGTGCGAGCACCCACATCGTGCCGCTGGAGAAGGAAGGACAAGGAATGAATTGGCTGACTGTGTTTCAGAGCTTTCCCGTCTGCAGGAAGCACCAGCACAGGGCCGCCTCCTCCTCACAGGGGAGACAGGGCCGAGTCCTGGGGTGACTGAGGTCCCCCTGCAGTCGGGTGCTGGGCTGCTTTCCCCTCGCGTCCCAGCTCTGAGCAGCTCATCTGCGACACTGGACGTTCCAGGGCCGGAAGCAGACCTCAGCGGGCGGCAGTGAACTTGTCTGTGCTTGAGTTTCCAACGAGCACAGCCGGGGCAGGCCCGGAGCAAATCTCAGCATTTGGGGAGCACTTGGGTGAGCAGCCGTGGGCTTCACTGCTGGAGGTGAGCAGTGCAGTGCGGAAGGCTCTGGCCCTGCATGCGGCGAACCTGGCTCTGATCCCCGGCACCATACAGGTTCCCCTGAGCACCGCCGGGTGTGACCTCCACCTACAGACAGACAGTGTGGTCCTGGAGATCAACGTGGCGCATGTCGAGGAAGGAGCCCGAGATCAGCCTGTGCAGGGGAGGCCTCGTGGGAACAGCGGGCAGGTGGGGAGTTGGGCGCTGAGCAGGATGGTGGCACGGAACCCCACAAAGCGGGCAGCGTCCCTTGCTAACACACCGTTTATTTGGGGGCCACAGTGGCAATGCTCAGGGGTTACTCCTGGCTCTGTGCTCAGCGGTCACTCTTGGTGGGGCTCGAGGGGCCATATGGGATGCTGGGATCAAACCTGGGTCGGCTGCATGCAAGGCCATAAACCCTACCCGCTGTAGTATACATAACTCGGCCCAAGAATCAAAGGTTTGATAATGCCAAAGGGCCCTCGCTGGGCTGTCTCCACACCCTGCTGACTGTAGCCTGTGGACTCTGCATGTTCTCCGGGCCAGGAGAGGGTGGGGTGCCTTGCCCACAGGACCACTGCCCCCCCATTTCTGAGAGCTCGCTTCAAGATCTAAGCCTGCTGCTGGAACCTTGGATGCGGAAACCCCTATTAAGAGTGTTATAAATCATGGGGTCTTACCAAAACAACCTTGGATCCCACCTCCTCTCCTGGCCTGCAGACCTGGCAACTGAAAAGAGGGTCAGTGGAACCCAGAGATGGGCACCAGAGTCTAGAGGCCCCTCGGTCATAGCTACTGGGGCCGGGACTGGAGTGTGAGTGTGAGCTGAGCATGCGGAAGTGGGGGCCGCTGCTGTTGACTTCTTCTCCAGGGAGAAGGGGAAGCAGCGTCACAGTCGGGGTGGGTGGGGGTGGGGGGGTGTCTGCTGACCTACTTCCATCTATCACTGGCATCTGTTTCACGCTGAGGGAAACAACATTAGGGGCTTCTTGGAAATATGCAGATCGGGCCAAATGTCCAGGGTATGGGGGCCAGGGCCCTCGGACAGCCCTTTCATCCTTCTCATCCTCACACTTGACTGCCCCCTGAGCCCCAAGGCAGGCAAGTGGCTAGAGCCAGGCCCTCTCAGCCCCGCTGGACGGGCCTCTGCTGCCCCCTCGCGGCAAGGCTGCAGCATGCAGTCACCCAGGAGAGCCAGTGGAACGGGAAAACCGTCACAGGCCGGGATTCCCTCCAAGCCATAGCACAGCAGGGAGGGCGTTTCCCCTGCACACGCGGCAGAATTGGGTTCAATCCTCAGTATCCCACATTGTCTCCTGAGCACCGCCAGGAGTAATTCCTGAGTGCAGAGCCAGGAGCAACTCCTGCCTGAGCATCTCTAGGTGTGGCCCAAAAAGCAAAAAAGGAAAAGAAAAATATCTGTCAGGAGTCACAGAATCCAGGACCTGAGCGTAAGCATCTTCTGTTTCCTCCTCCTCTTCTTTTGGTTTTTGGGCCACACTCAGCAGTGCTCAGAGGTGACTGCTGGCTCCGTGCTCAGGAATCACTTCTGGTGGGCCCTGGGGACCATATGGGTGCTGGGATCAAACCCAGATTGGCCGTGTGCAAGGGAAGTGCCCTCCCCGCTGTGCTATGGCTCTGGCCCTTCTGTGTTTCCTTCCTAATGGTGCCTGAAGAGGCTGCACAGACAGTGCGTTTCTTTACTGCAAACCCACCCTGGTTTATTATCCCTGTCTGCATTCGGTCTCGAGCATCCCTGGTTGTGACTCCAAAACAAACAAAAAGTAACCAAACTGAAAAAAAGAAACCCTGCAGGGTTGGGTCGATCATTTATTCACTCATTTTTTCAACAGATATTATAACACACACACACACACACGTTGCTAAGTTTTGGAAATAAGACTCTCCCTCCCAGGCTGGTATACTAGTATAGTGGATAGGGTGCTGGCCTTGGACACAGCCACCCTGGGTTCTATCCCTGGCACCACATAGTTCAAGTCCTGCCAGGAGTGATCTCTGAGTGCAGAGTCAGGAGTAAGCCCTGAGCACAGCCAGGTGTGACCCAAAAACCAAACCAACAAATCAGAAAAACAACAACAACAAAACACGTTTTTTCCTCAAGTAACTCACAATTTAGTAAGTGAAGACAGACACAAGAACTGTAATCGCTTCTCATAAGTGAAAGGTAGAAATGCAGCCCAGAGGAGAGAGCCCCCACCCAGCACTGTGGTGACAGGGACAGGAAGCTTGAGCAGGAAGGGGCCAGAAAGTGTTTCTCCACTGGGGTCCCATATAGGTAGAAATTGCAGGTACAGAGTTACCAGTAGATCGAATCCCACCTCTCCCCGTTATAAAATATGAAAGGACTTTTTTTTTTTGGTGGGGGTGAGGGCACACCCAGGATGCTCAGAATTTACTCCTGGCTCTGCTCTCAGGAATGACTCATGAAGCTCTCAGGGGACCATCTGTGGTGCTGAGGATCAAACCTGGATTGGCCACATGCAACCAGCGACAGGCTGTTGTCCTATTGCTCCAGCCCCCGTAAGGACATTCTTGTATCTGCCTGGAAATTCTCCCTCTCATCTCCGCACTGTAAGGGAATGTCCTGGTATCACCTCTGCCCTGTGGAGGAGTCTGAGGCACAGATGTGGCCTGACTGGGAAACATCTGCTTGGGAGCGGCTGGCTTACACTCTCTCTCTCTCTCTCTCTCTCTCTCTCTCTCTCTCTCTCTCTCTCTCTCATGGGAGCCGCTTCCAAACACACACACACACACACACACACACACACACACACACACACACACACACACACTCCTGCACAGAAGGTGTTCAGCACGCAGGGGAACAGTCCCAAAGAAACAAATGCACTTGGCATGCGTGTGGTGAAAGAACCTCCTCTCAGTGTTGAGGCTGTGGTTGGTTCCCAGGGTCTGTGTCTTCTGTGCTCTGGGGATGGACATGGTAGGGATGGCCTCTGGGGGGCTGAGAAGTGAAAAACCAACCAACCGAACTGTATGGGCAGCTAACTGTTCCGTTAAGATGGACCTGCGAACTAAATCTGAGGGAAAGTGACTGAAGGCATTACTGCGTTTGGTTTCACAACTCTTTGTGGCCAGGGAAATGAAAGCTGGGGGTCAGAGGGGAACTGCCTCAGGGAGCAACAGGCTCAATCTTACTGTAGAGCTGAAGAAACTTCCCTCCAGACAAAATAAGCAGAGGGGGCAGGTGCTCTGCAGATTTCCAATCCAACGTGATCCCAGAACTTCATGCAAAGCAAAAACACCCAGAATTCTCTAGCTTGGAGAGCTGACAGTTCAGGGACATGATAGTACACCACAGGAAGGTGACTGGGTAAAGACGAAATCCACTCACTGCACATGTGAGTGCCAGGCCTGCCGCACCAGCCACCCGGTAGCTCTGTTCTGCACATGACTTTGAAGTGGATGGTCAGGAACATCAGTGAGAGCGGGCAGAAAGCAAATCCACCCAGAAAAGGGAAGGCAGGGAGAGCACCGTGTTTTACATCATGTTCACTAACAGCCCACAGGAAGTTCTGGGTTCATCTGTAACGAAATCCAAATTCAATGCTCACTGGGCTCTAGAAAACACCACTTTGGTTCTTTCCACTGATGGCCCTTTCAATATTGACTGTAAATTCACAGATACCAAACCATTTAGGAAGGAAAAGAAACGGTCTTCGTAAGAATAGCCAAAGGAATCTTTTCGTTGGTTTGTTTTGGTTTTGGGTGACACCAAAACCCAATCACCAGGGATCTGGACACACACACACACTCTCATCCCTGGGCCTTTCCTCCTGCACAAACTACGGTAATTTTGGTGGCTGACAGTTGTCTACTGAGAGCCACTAGGAAGTTTTCTCCTCCAGGGCGAGGAGGCACGTGTGGTAAATGTGAAGGTTAGGGAACGGCGCTAAGGCTGATGCCAGCATTCTCCACCTTGCCAGCGCCTTCGCCTTCACCAGGCTGTGGTCCTGACGCATGTGTCCCAATGCTTCCGTGGTTCTGACAGCACATCCCAACACACTTCTGTGGCTCTGAGAGCATATCCCATTCTTTTTTTTTGCTTTTTGGGTCACACCTGGCGATGCACAGGGTTATTCCTGGCTCTGCACTCAGGAGTTACTCCTGGCAGTGCTTGGGGGACCATATGGGATGCTGGGAATCGAACCCGGGTCAGCCGGGTGCAAGGCAAATGCCCGACCCGCTGTGCTATCTCTCCATATCCCACACTTCTTTGTTCCAATCTCCGTTTCAGAATGTTTCCCAGGGGACCCACCCTGGCAGCACTCGGTGCTAAAAGACCTGAGGAAGCACATTTGGAAATGGGATTTGAAGTGGGATTATCTGCTGGACAGCTGGCAGTGAGGACGGTCTGCAGCAGAGAGCGACTGGGGCACCATCTCAGGGCGGGCCTTAGGACTTTCCTCCACTGGGCGGAGGTGGAAGGAGGAAGGTGTTCATGGAGGAACTCCATCAGAGACACAGATGACTGGGGGCTGAATCAGCTCTGGTGCTTCAGAAAAAGGGAAGGAAAGAAACTGGAGCAACAGGACAGCAGGGAGGGTGTTTTCTTGCACATGGTGGACCCAGGTTTGATTCCCAACACCCCATAGGATTCTCTGAGTAATCCCCGAGGGCAGAGACGGGGGAACCTCTGAGCATGCTGGATGTGGCCAATCCTCACCCCCTCTCCCTGCCCCCCCCAAAAAAGGCAAGAAGAGGTTGGGGTCCCAGTTCTAGCCTGATGACCTTTTGCTTTGTTTTGGGGCCACACCCAGTCGTGATCAGGGCTTACTCCTGGCCTCTGTGCTCAGGGATCACTCCTGGTAGGGCTGGGGAGACCATGCGGGGTGCTGGGAATTGAACCTGGGTTGGTTGTGTAAGTGCCCTACCCCCTGTTCTGTCTCTCCTGGATATACACAGAGCCAAACATAAGCTCAAGTGTGGCCCCAAACAAAAACCAAAATAATCAAAAACAAAATTAAAAAAAATTTGTTTGGCCACTCCTGGTGGGGCTCAAAGGGATCAAATAGGATGTCGGGGATCAAACCCAGGTTGGCTGCATGCAAGGCAAGCGCCCTACCTGCTGTACTCTGCCCTGAGTTCTTGAAAATATATATATATATTCCCTTTGTGGGTTACACTCGGCAATACCCAGGGGTTATTCCTGGCTCTGCACTCAGTAATTACTTCTGGCGGTGCTCGGGGGACCATATGAGATGCTGGGGATCGAACATGCATGGCAAATGCCTTACCCACTGCACGATCACCTTCAGCCCTGAAAAATAAATCTTTATTGAATTAAATCTACCTATTAAATAAAGGTGCTTCAGGACAGGGAAGCAGTTCAAGAACTGCTTGTGGGGCTGGAGATATACACAGCGGGTAGGGTGTTTGCCTTGCACACGGCCAACCCGGGTTTAATCCCCAGCATCCCATATGGTTCCTCGAGCACCACCAGGAGTAATTTCCTGAGTGCAGAGCCAGGAGTGACCCCTGAACATTGCTGGGTGTGACCCAAAAAGCAAAAAAAGCAAAAAAAAAAAAAAAGCCTGCCTTGAATGTGTGACTCTGGCTTTGATTCCTGACATTGCAAATAAGTAAACAAGATTTTCCAGTATGTGCAAGTGGCTAAAAAACACAACAGAGTGTATGCTACTCGTCACCCCATAATACCTTGGGCGGGATGCAGGGAACAGTGAGACCCAACTGTTAGCTCCACCTCTTCCCCAGTGGTTCAGTGATGTCACACAGCTGATGTGAGATTAATGGTCAGTGTCACACAGTCTGGCAAACTCCCCGTGGCGTACCCAATATGCCAAATACCAGTAACAGTGACGGGTCTCATTCTCCTCACCCTGAAAGAGCCTTGACTATGGCACTTTTAAAAAAATCTCAGGGCTAGGACGAAGGAGACATTACCGGGGCCTGCTCGAGACAATCGACGAACAACAGGATGGTCGTGATCGCGATCGTGATCACACAGTACACTGCAGCAGTCTCCTGCTGCGGACTGGGAGTCCTGTCCGGTGAAAGCCGGCTGCTAAGCATTCACTAGCTATACTGTCGCTCTGGTCCCAGAAAAACGAAAATTTTCATTTATTTTGTGGAAAGAATTGTGTAGAATTGCTATACATTTATCTTTAAAACATTTGGGTTTTGGGGCACTTGGGGGGGTTTAAATTATGAATTCATGTTCCTAGTGTGGATATTCATGTGATCCATTTCATTTTAGCAGTTTTATCTTGGGGGAGGTTACTTGGAAATGTTCAGGGGTCACTTCTGGCACTGCACTTAAGAACGACTGCCGGCAATGCTCAGGGGTGCTGGGGATTGAACCCAGGAGGGCTGCATGCAAATCTAGGGCCTTCCCCTCTGTATTACCTCCTCGGGCACCAATTTCTGAGTTCAATGTACTTAAAGATTCCCTTAATGCTTCACTGATCTATAAATCACAAGTGTGTGTGTGTTACTTAGTTTTTTAGAAATTTGTGGCCTCTGAATTGCTCCGTGCTGGTTGGAGACCAACTCTCTGGTCAGCTCAAGGGTAGAATCATCAGGGCAGGGGCTGCTGTGGAACCCTCAGTAGTTCCAAGGGTCTTGTGCGCATTCAAGTGCTGAAGTTGGCTGGATGTGACCTCAAACAGAGTAATAGTAACCAGTGGAGAGGAGTGGGCTTGGAGTGATTTTTAGTACACTGGGTAAAGGGCTTGGCTCACACACAACTCAGGTTCAATCCCCAGCCCCCTCTATGGTCCAGAACCCCACTAGACGTAATCCCCGAGTGCAGATCCAGGAGTAAGTTGTGGGCACTGCCAGGTGTGGCCCAAAATTCAAAACAGAATTTTTTTTTTTTAAAAAAAGCTGAATGTCTTGGGCAGGTTTTACCTTCCCTAAATCACAGCTGTTCCAGTTACATGCGCAGAGCTACTTCATCGCCTACTGGGACATCTAATTTCACAACCTCCCAACAATGAGCCCCATATCCTAACTCTGATATAGAAACTGAGCTTCTCTGCCAAAATTTCAGGAGGTAGTTTACAAATAATCTTAAGTCTCCATGCAGGCTTCTTTTATTTTAGCTTTGTTTTCTCCAACATTCACCCTGGGGTCTATTTAGATTTCTGTAAGGGGCCCATTGTGCTTATTCATGCTGACATACAGCTAATGGAAATTCAATTTTAAGAGCAGACATAGATTGCTGAGTAATAATGCCCACAGCAATTACGAGCTACAGCATGCACGTGCGTGCGTACGTGTGTGTGTATGTGTGTGCACACGTGTGTGTGTTCAGCTTCTTTCCTTGTTTCTGGGCCCCGTCTGGAAGTGCTCAGGGACCATAGGCAGTGTTGGGGATGGGATTGCCTACACGCAAGGCAAGTGCCCTGCCTGCTGGACTTTAGCAGCCAAAACCTCAGTGGAGCAGTGGACACCCCATTTGTCCTGTACCCTAAGAAACAGAAAACACCATCTCAGAGCACAATCTCTTTATTTCTGAGATAGAAATCCAACACGGGCCAGTTCTTTCTATGTTCCAGTGAATTCCAACAAAGGAAGAGGCTGACCAGGATCGAGACTGCCCTGGTCTACCGACCTCCAGCTTCTTCTCTTAATCTTCATGAAGACTAGAGCCTGGAATTGATGCAACAACACAGGCCCCAGCAGCCCAACCGTGGGAAAAAGCCAACAGCAGTGATGGCGAACGTGGACACTTGAGCAGGTGCACGTGTGCTGTCAGCAGGGCGCCCGAGAGCTCATGGTAAGCCGGATCGGGGTGTCAGCCTGTCTTTGGATTGTCACTGGATTGTCACTGCCCCGGGGAGGAGCAGCTCAAGTCCCCTGGGAGCTGCTGGGGGCTCTTCCCTGGGCACTTTGCTGGGCTAGCCAGTGCTTGTATCTTTTCGTCTTGGGCCTTTCAAAGTTCACCACCGACATCGGAACCCTCACAGTGTCAAGTCCGTTTACCTGTACACGTGGAACAACAAAATCCTGAGATACAGCCGGAACAGTGTGAACAGCTCCGTTGTACATGCTTGCACACCAGAGTCCTCCAGTTCAATCCCAGGACTGCTGGGCCTGTGCAGCACTGGGCTGAGTGTGGCCAGGAGTGACCCCAGACATCCCAAGCCAACCCTGCCTAGGGGCTGCCCACCACACACACAGAAGGGAGAACACTCACCGTCACCTCACACCAGTACTCGCCCCTCCGTGTGATGGGCTCCTCTGGGAGCTTCAATGCGTGCGGGGAGACCACAACACCGAGCTGCAAAGAACAGGCAAGAGGGGCTCTGCATACCTGGCACCACAACTGGCGGCCTCAGAGGGAGGGTTCTAGAATCTTTTTTTTCCTGCTTTTTGGGTCACATCCGGCGATGCTCAGGGGTTACTCCTGGCTTTGCACTCAGGAATCACTCCTGGCTGTGCTCAGGGGGACCCTATGGGATGCTGGGAATTGAACCTGGGTTGGCCACGTGCGAGGCAAATGCCCTCCCCGCTGTGCTATTGCTCCAGCCCCAAGACCTTATCTTTTGTACTTTATCTCCAGCACCTTTTCTTTTTTCCTTCCTTCCTTCCTTCCTTTTCTTTTTTTAAACATTTTTTGGGGAGGGCTGGAGCGATAGCACAGCAGGTAGGGCATGTGCCTTGCATGCTGTCAACCCAGGTTCGATTCCCAGCATGCCATATGGTCCCCCGAGCACCGCCAGGAGTAATTCCTGAGTGCAGAGCCAGGAGTGACCCCTGTGCATTGCCAGGTGTGACCCAAAAAGGAAAAAAAATATATACATATATGTACATAAACATTTTTTGGGGAGAAATTTTATTTTTAATCCGTGTGTTGTTGGAGAGCGTGTGATTATTATTATTTCTGTTTTGTTTTTGGGCCCTACTCGGTGATGCTCAGGCTTCCTCCTGGCTCTGCACTCATGGATCATTTCTGGCAGGGTTTGGCGGCCACATGGGATGGCGGAGATGGAATTGGAGTCAGCTGTGGGCAAGGAAAGCTCCTTACCCACTGTCCTCTTGATCTGTCTCCTCTCCCCCTCCCCTTTTTTTTTGTTTGGGGGCCACACCTGGCAATGCTCATGGGTTACTCCTGGCTCCGCGCCTGAGGAATCACTCCTGGCAGTCAGGGGATCAGATGGGATGCTGGGAATCGAACCCAGGGCTGCCACATGCAAGGGACTCTATGCAAGGGAGGCGCCTTAGCAGCTGTACTATCTCGCCAGCCCCCCACCCCTCCCTTTTTCTATTCTCTTTCCTCACCATCTGTTGCTGATGTCTCAGACCAAAATGTCACTCAATTTCAACGGAAGATATGTGTAAGAACAGTTTTTTCCCCTACCGAAAACATCACTTCCCACCGTTGCCAAACTGCTTCTGTGGCTCAGGGTTGATTGTGGCCAATTTATCAAGTACAAAGGGTGATACAGTAGTGCTAAGGTATCAATCTGAGGAAATGACTGATAGGAGATTAAAACAACTGTGCCTCACTGGAGAGTTTGTTTTGGATATATCCTGAATAAATCACATCACTTGCGAAATTTTCCAAATAAATTTCCAGAGTAACGCTGTGTTCTGTTCCCAGAGAGGAGGCACTGGTTAGGAAACATGTATTGGCCTTTTCTCACTCTCTCTTTTTTTTCCCCCCAGACTGGCCCTTTCATTAAAATTTGTTTAAAAAAAAAACAACCCCCAAAACCCATCCATATGCAATACTCCAATTCATCACTTGGTGGCGTCCAAAAACTGGTTCAAAGCTGTTCAGAACATGATCTTGGAATTTAGGGACTATTATGAAGAGTAACTGTTAATGTTTTATCCTGCATCGTTAAACAATCAGAAAGCATGAATGTCATTGAGAAAAATCTGTACTTGAGTATATAAAGTCTTACGAAAGTTCAAAACAAAAACCAATGTTCTGCTTTTTGCACTATTTACTTCGTTAGCCTCTTGTGGCTAATCGAGTCTGACTCAAGAATGGTATTTTAGGGGCTGGAGGGATCACTAGTACGGCGGGCAGGGCACTTGGCTTATTCCCAGCTGACCTGAGTTCGATCCCTGGCAACTCACATGGCCCCCCAAGCACCAGGAGAAATTCCTGAGTGCAGAGCCAGGAATAACTCCTGAGCATTGCTGGCAGTTGCCACAACACAAAACAAACAAAAAGAATTGTACTTTAAAATCTACTTTGTGTCAGTTAAATTTCAAACAGTCACAGGTGACTCATGGTACTGCTTGGATGGATAATTCAGTTCTTGGATTTACTTATTTTTGTGTTTTGGGCCAAACCCGGCTGTGCTCAGGGTTTATTCCTGGCTCTATGAGCATATGGGGTGCCAGGGATCGAATCTGGATCGGCCACATACAACCAAGTCCCGGCCGGCTTTCCTGTCTCTCTCTCGGCGACCATGGAAACAGCACTGAAGGGAAGGAAAGGGAGTGGTGGGGAGAAGGGGAAGGGCTAAGAAATAAGAGTCGGAACTTATTTTTGGGTAAAAGAAATGTGAGGCAGATATAGATCCCATGTATAGGTTCCTAGAAAGAATAAAATTATATACATTGCATTTCTGAAATGCCCACTGCTTTAATTTTGGGATCACTGACTTAAGGCTATCGGGAAGCAGACCTTAGTTTCTGATTTTTTTATGTCTACAAGTAATACTAAGTAATTCTAAAATGGAATATGGGAACAGTAAGGCAGCTGCTATAATTAGAATGTCAGCCTATTTAAAAATGCAAATTGATTAATGACATTTTCCATCTTGCCATTAGATCACCTTTCCTTTTTAAAGCTCTATTACTATGCAAATAATATTCATATTTATAAAGGCAACAATTCTTCAAGTTAGGAACTGGGGGTGCAGCTCAGCGATAGAGCACTTGCCTTTTGCTTTGAGTATGAGGCCGTGGGCTCAATCCTTAGCATCGCAATCACCCCCACCCCCTGAAAAAAACAACCAAAAAATATTTCTTCAAATTAGCATCACAGCCAAGTCCTTGAACCACATTAATTCAAAATTGGAAAGCTTTAAAATTCTTTATTTTATTTATTATTATTTTTATTTATTTTGCTTTTTGGGTCACACCCGGCGATGCTCAGGGGTTACTCCTGGGTCATGCACTCAGGAATTGCTCCTGGCGGTGCTCAGGGGACCATATGGGATGCTGGGAATTGAACCTGTGTCGGTCAT